>JASDQU010654983.1:0-13883 GCA_032191745.1 Picea mariana | reverse complement strand
TGAGTTTCATAAGATCTCCACTCACAACACAAGTGAGTATCAGGCCAAACAGTCACTAGTGGCCGAGATGAGGGCTTTTGAATCAGGTGCATGATTCGACATTGAATCAGAACCTGAGAAGGGGAATGAAAGATGGAAGAAGATTATCGATGCGGAGCCCAACACGACCATTTCCACCATGAAGATCCGAAAGGAAGAACCGGAAGATTCTGAGTAGGAGGAGCATCTCTTCCACTCCCATATGTGGGTAAAGGGTTCCCCTCTAAAGTTCATTGTCGACAGTGAGAGCCAAAAGAACCTCATTTCAACAGAGGGCATGAAGTGGTTGGGCTTGTGTACCAAAACACACCCACAGTCATAGAACATTGGGTGGATTCACCAAGGACGGGATCTCCACGTCAACTAGCAGTGCCATCTTCCCTACATCATCAAGCCCTTCACCGATGAGGTATTATGTGACATTGCTCCTCTTGATGTTTTTGATGTATTATTAGGCCAACCATACTTGTGGATGTGACATGTTGTGTATGAGTCCCGACCTCACGCTGTTATTGTTACCTTGGGAAATAAGTTGTACAGGATACTAGAGGTACCATTGCATGTCGATATCTCTTTGGTTATTGCAAAACAATGCAGTAAGCTCATTTCCAAAACAGAGAAAATTATTTTCCTGATGATCTGCCCTCATGGCAAGAAGAAGATTGTGGCCGCAACCTCTAGATAGGGATCCTCCACGTGACAACAAAAAATGGACAATGTTGTGGAGGAGTACCGAGACATCTTCACCTCACCCACAGGGGTGCCTCTGCACTATCAGGTCAAGCACCCCTTCGATCTGACCCCAGGTGCATCACTGCCTAATGGACCAATCTATCAGTGCTCTATTTTGGAGAATGATAAAATCAAGAGGTAGATTTAGGAGCTGTTGCAGAAATGTCACATCTGACCAAGTTCATCACCTTGTGGGAGCTGAATCATGTTGGTGCAGAAGAAGGATGGGACTTGGAGACTCTGTATTGACTATCAGGCGCTGAACAAGATCATTGTTCGAAATAGGTACTAGATACTATAGATTGATGACCTTCTGGACCAACTCAAAGGAGCGAAATATTTTATCAAGATCAACTTGAAGTTCGGGTATCACCAGGTACCAATCGAATCATCTGATGTGTGGAACACTTCCTTCAAAGCCAAGGAGGGCCTTTTTGAATGGTTGGTCATGTATTTCAAGTTGAGGAATGCTCCAGCAACCTTCATGAGGCTGATGGATGACATCTTACAGCTATTCACAAACTCATTTTTATTAGTGTACTTGAATGACATCCTCATATTCATCTAGACTTGGGAAGAGCACCTTCACCACATTCGACAGGTCCTCTAGACATTGCGGAAACACAAGTTGTGTGCCAATTTTGACAAGTGTACTTTTGGCATGACCCAGGTTCAGTATCTGGGATACATTATTGATGAGAGTGGGGTGCATGTGGATCCAATGAAGATCCAGGTCATCCGGGATTATCCAGCCCCGACCACTCTAACAGATCTTCGCCAGATAGAGGTTGTCAACATGATGATCGTACACATTTTGTGCATGTACAACTCAAAGCATCCACACACATGGGATGAGAGCCTCCCCTATGTACAACATAGCTATACCTGAAACCTCCACAACTCAACCGACCACAACCCCTTTCAGTTGGGCTTGGGATTCCATCCACTATGTCCCATTGATGTAGCCATACCATTTGCATCTACTCAGGATGATTCGGCTCATGTCCAGTCTAACACTACCAAGGGGAACAACTTCATTGGGTGCATTCAACACATTCTCCAATAGGTCCATAACATATTGGACAGAGCCAATTCTATGTACAAGCATCGACATGATCAGCGTCGGGTGCAACACAACTTTCAGGTGGGCAACAAAGTGTGGCTACATTTGCAGAAGGAGCACCTCGTTGGACCCCACCGCAAGTTTTTCTCATTTTGTTATGGGCCATAACCCATCACCAAGGTTGTAGGGGACAATTCCTTAGAGCTCATTATCCCACCATTCCTTGGTCTGCACCCAGTGTTCAATGTGGACCGCCTTCAGCCTTACTTTCCACCTCTACTGGACACATCCAACATGGCAGAACAACTCACACCAACAGAGTTAAACCCAGAATGCATGGAACAAGCCACAACTGATCGGATTATGGACACACAGATCAAGAACACCTGCCAGCAGAGGATCCATCTATATCTAGTTATCAAAGCAGGTCAACTCCTTCACCAGGGCAAGTGGCTCACTAGGGACCAAGTTTAGTAGAAGTTTCCTCGTCTCATGGAGGAACTCAACGCAATGGGGACCATTGTTTCCTATGGGGGGAGGAATGATCCAGGTGGATATTGGTGGCCACCTACCTATTCCACTTGGACCCCCACTATTGTTTCTTTTAGTTTTTCAGTTTCCTTAATTGTAGCACAATTTACTGTTTTTGGCAGTTTTTCGGGTCTTGAACTTTCGAAGCCGTTTTGAGGCCCTAAACGACGTTTTTTGGGCTCCGATGAATATTAGTTTGTTTTGGATCATGATATTCACTGTCAAAAGTTGCATTCCTCATATGGATCTTTCTAACATTGTATAATATGTGTCAAACAGAGATAGTCTGCCAAAGTTACGACCCTGAGAAATTGATGTACCAATTTACCCCGACGGGGCCCATAGTTTGGCGTTTCATCTCCCAAGGGTTAGGTTTTTGGATGTTTAGGGTTTCCATTGTTTCTCAATAATATATAGGCCTTAGAGCCTCATTGTAACACAGAATTTAGAGGTTTGTATCCACCACATCTCTTCTTAGAGATAATCTACCAACGCCCTAGCTAGTTTATTTCTATTTTGTCTGTAAACAAATTTTAGTTCTATATTTGTTTCTTTTTTTTTATATTGATTGACGTTTTTGGGGGACTCTTCAACTCTTGTGTCAATTACCCCTTGATTTAATGTGATCTAGTTCAGATCATTTGAATGACTTGGTTTTGAAAGGCAAGTTTGTTTTCATTTAGTATGGATTGTTAAATAGAGTTATGGGTTGTGTTGAAGGTATATTTTAAGAGGTTGGAAATGCGTTCATCATTTAGAACTAAAGGGGACAAAACACATTCCTGTAGCAATTTGTAGAAGAAACAAATTGCAACTAGCTTCTTGAAATTGATGGAATACCAAGTCCGTGATTGCAAGTTTCGAAAATGTGTAGGGTTTAACATAACAAAGGATCGAATCTCAATCGCGATACAGATTATAAATGTATTCTTGGTCAGGTTGCATGATAATATTTGGAGGCATTGTGTATAACATGAATGTGATTGATCCATGTTTTGGTCACAAATATAGTGACAAACATGTGGATGTTGAAGTGAATGAGAACAGCAAGGCCATCATTGAAATTTTATCTTTGATATTTTAAGCACTGAGAAGTTTATGCCTCATTATTCTTTTAATCCCTCTATCAATAAATACTAACATAGATTCATTTAAACCCCTTCTTTATGCCTCATTATTCTTTTAATCCCTCTCAATGATTAATAAAGCAGGGGTTTAAATGAATCTATGTTAGTATTTATTGATTTAAGCGGATTCGATGTTACAAAAATGGTACTAACATATATTTTTAACTTAGACATTGTGATAGGATTCTAACCTGCACAGAGAGAAAGGTTTGTTTCAATTTCCATTTGATCATTATCTATGTTCATTTGTGTATAACCTATGTTTTTTACTTTCATTTTGATGGGTTAGATTACTGCCAAAAATGTCCTTGCATCGGCACCTTCTCAACAAGTTGGGGGGGGGGGGGNAAGGAATTGTTGAAACAAGGAATGGAAATCACAATCTATCAGTGGTTTATCCTACGTTGTTGGCATTGGCGTAGAATGAGAAATGTGTTTGAAGGTATTAGGGCTAGAGAAAGATACAAGTGAGTCATTTTGTATGTAGGTTTTTTGGTGAGTACTTTTTTATAAGATGTCTAAGTTGTTTTATTTTAATTAGAGATTAAATATCTATGAAGAGAACAAAGTTTGTCAAGAGAAGTTGTTTAGTGTATTACTTTCAACGGATGTGTGTTTTTAGAAGAATAAACTATTGCCACACCTTTTGCACTTGTCATTATTATCCTACCATAATTTTTGTCCTTCCCTTTCCCTGCCTTATGATAAATTAAATTCATATCAAAATTTTTAGCACAAAGATACAAAAAAAAATTGAACAATACCAGTTTGTGAAAACCATATTTAGAGCGAGTGCATAGTGGACTTTTCTTCATTTATTCCCTGCCTTGTCCTTGTGTCCTCCCTAAGTTCGATTGTAGCTAGTAGTGATTTTAGAAGATGCATTAGTTTTTGAATGGAATACTAAATCATTAAGGAAGAATGTTAAAGATTAATTTGCAAAATTAGTTGAATAGCATCTACCAGAGCATTAAGGAGTCCATTTGGTAGTGTTTGTGCATCTTCCCCCCCTCCCCATAATCAGTTGTTGTATATATGGAGATTTTCCCTCCCCAATCCTGATTCAAAGTAAGATAAGAGCATGTGGTTATTTCTGGGTTACACACAAGTTCCCCAACCCTTGGCCTATGCATGAGTTGTTATTAAGAAGACTCTTGTCAATTTCTCTAGTCCTTTCTCTATGCATATTTTTTTATGAAGAATATGCTTGTCAAAATTTGAGTAACTAATGTGTCGATGCATAATTATTCCCTCAACTACCTTGTGTATAATTTCTTAATTATTTCCCTCATCCAGAGCGGTGACCCATCTATCAAAAGTCAATAAACTACTTAATTCTAAGAGTATGAATTTTTTTGGCATCTAATTACACTATAGATTCAAGTGAGGTTCTCTTGCAATTAGGGGTGAAAGAGATGTGTTATTTGTGTAGTATATGGTTAAACATAATGTTAAAAAAAAAAAAAAAAAAACAATGTAGCTAAAGGTTTGCACCTTGACTAATTTATTCTCAACGTTAAGATGAATTTTTGGAACAGATTTTGGATGAACAAAGTGAAAATATTGGAGTAAAATGGGGCTATTCTCAAACACTACACATCTCTATAGGCCATGGGTTTTAATGTTTACAATTCATTGTGAACAATGCATGTTGATCTCGTGGTATTGGTTTTCTCTCCTCATTAAAATTGCATCCCTCATGTGCACATAGGGGCTTTGAAACACTAGACCACACAAATCAAGTAGTATTATGTTTACCTCCACTTCAACAAATTTGATCTTACACTACTTAGTTAGTCTGAGCTTTGCATCCTTATTTACCCATCCCAATGTATATAAGTGAGGATGCTCATGAACTTCAAATCTAAGCTTACTAACTAGATCTTCTACTATGAGGTTGGCATATGAGCCGAAATCAAATAGAGCATCCACCATCTTTTCTTTCTTGACCTGGATATTAATATGGAAGATTTTATTCATCTCCCTCTCTTTCTTGGGATAGAAGCTACTCAGATTCACCTCCTTCTCCATTGTAGTGTAGACAATCTTTTCATGTACATCTAAGTTGCTCTCTACCTAGTTATTTAAATCAATGGCTGACATGTATTTATTCTTGACATCCTTCTTGGAGTTCGATTCAGCTCTAGATGTAGCTTCCAAAAATTATCTTTGGTGTAACCATTAATATCACAATGATTATAGTGGTTGTTTGGATCCTTTCACTCTCAGATACTTAAGGAGTACGTCTAGGTTCTTGGGAGATACACACAACATAAGGTCACAAGTTCAAATCCAGAGAGGGGTAGGGTATGTATACCTCCGTAGACTTTACCAATCAAATCGTTGTGTGGAGGGGGGTCCCTTCTCCCACAAACAAGGGGGTCTTATATACCTATTTGGTGTGGCTTGGACGTGACCTTAAAAATAGATTAAAAAAATAATAATAATAATTAATTTTGAACTCATTGGTGTATTCTTGCACATGATGCCCTTGATTTTGCTGTAAGTAATGCCAATGGATCCATTGGTCCTCTTTGTCCCCAATAGGGGGTATCACCCTTTAGTCTAAGCATATTCATGTGAATTTCCCACCAAGTTTGGGCATGGCCCTCTAGCTTTAGTTGGGCAGATGAAATATTTTATGAACATTGAAATAAACTTATAATTGTTGAAACCATCTATTCAAATTAACAACATCAATCTTACCTTGGTAGTGTTTTATGTCCACTTTAAAGAGAAATTGGGAAGAAGTGATGGCACTAATACTCAGTCTCTCTTTCTTAGACTGTTTTATCAACTCCTTTTCTAGGTCTCTGTTATCTCTATATTTCTTTCTCAAGCCAGTGCCTAAGTTAGAGATACCAAACTCCTCAAAATGTCCAATATTATTCACTATATTTCCATGAGGATGGTCATGTTCCAAGAGATTTCAACGACTTGTGCTTCCATCTTTGAAAATCTCTCTGCTGGATGAACTTTTGGATTGTTACTATACTCCTTTTCCATGGCTAGGGTTTTAAGACTTCTTTCTTATGCCAATTCTTGGATCTTGCAATTTGCCATAAAAAACCCAAAGAAACTTGCTTTAATACCAATATGATATGTAAACTACTGTGGATATTCCATTGGAACAATTCATCTTTACAAAGCTTACAATATTCTACAATCTCGTACTATGCAATATTTTACTTTAGATTTCATATATACTATTACTAGTTTATTGCACAAGCTACTAAAATAAATTTAAACTGAAAAGAAAGAATCTAAGAAAATAAAACACCATCCACACAATAAACACAATATGTACCATGGGAAAATATAATACTAGAAAACCATACCTAGAAGGTGAGGCATATGCCTTGCTCTTTTATTCTTAGTTATGAATTGCAAATACAAAGAAAGTGCACTCACAATAGAGTTTCCATGGACATTGTGGCCTATATGGATACTACGAGATTTTATTCTTCTTCTATTCTACTTCAATATCATATTCTCAATGCTTTGTTCTACTATGGAACAATGCTAAATACTATAAGAATGGAATCCCTTTCTTTCCTTGTCCAATATTTAACATGGCCTAATAGTGGCCTAATAGTGGTCTAGTGTTAGGGTTAGTGTTTTTTCATGCCTCGAATCTTGATTAGGGTTATGGTTTTGGACCCTCTAAAATATTCTTGAAAGTCAACACATGGATATCTCAACTTGTGAGTAATGGAAGCTAACCACTAGGTATCATGGTGGTCAACAAGATAGGTCAATTTGTGGGAGGCATAACTTCCTCATATGAAATTTGATTTAGGTGATCATTGGAAAGCTCTCGATGTGATTTATCAATGTCATCATGCTAGGAACTTTGTTAGAAAAGTTTTGAACCCCAAGAAATGTATTTTAAGGCCTCAAATAGGCTCCATAAATTTATGGATCCCAAATCACCAAACTGGGACCTGCCCCTAAAATGGCCCTTATAAGCTAATAACTCCAATTTTTCCGATGACAAATTATATAAGTGGTCTTGTTAGATTTGTTGAAGTCTAGAGCCCTAGTTTGTTGAGAATTCCATGTAATTTGTGGTTGGTGAAGGGGACCCCCTGTTACAAATTATTTTGGTCACCCCAGTGATCCATTGACAACATGTTTTCATGTTCCCAAAAAGAGTCTTTCTTCATGAGGAAAGTGACTGATTTTCTCTTCTCAAAAACCCTATTAAGGAAGGTCGTCGCAGGCTACACTATACACAGGGTGTGATGATGCCTAGTCATCACCCCCTACTCTAAAGCTGGGATGCAGCGTCTCCACGGGATTTTCTGTAGCTAGGGTGCAACGATGTCAAAAGATTAAGAAAATGTCGAGTTTCACAAAAGTTCTAGAAGGTGATATTATAGAAGGTGAGGTGGCATCTGTATGGTTGGGATCTTACTCACTTCTATGATTTGGTGGGATCATCCTAATCTCTTCAATCATCTCTCCCTCACATTATATAAAGAGAGATTTCTCATGGAAAAGGCTAAGGTTAGTTAAGGTTAATGAAGTTTGAATAGGCTATGAATTGGATGAGGAATTCTACTTTAGTTCATACTTGAGGGATTCATTTCAGTTCATAAATTCATTGTGGATATTCTTCATTCAATCTTGGAGTAAGTGTGTGTGTTGGAGAAAAGAGTCATCGAGAGGGGACCTTACGACATCAAGGCTTTGGTTTTAATCTCCACTTTCATTTTAATATGATACAGTGATATGTTTCTTTCCCATAAAACTTGATATGTTTTATTGTATTATTCTTTAATCACATACATAGGTTCTCGTTGAGTATATTATATTGCTTTCGCTTTGGTTGGCTTGTGTTCCCTTGTAGATTCAATATCATAGGAGCACCGAGGTGGAGCTAGGATGTAAAAAGCAAGGGGAAGCGATATTTAAACGGTATGTTTCCCATCTCTTGTTAAATAATAAACTCAATGGTTAGAGCTTAGGGAAAGCATCATATTATGTTCCATTTTCTTCTAGATCTAAGTGGATCTAGGGAGATCTGTTTATGTCTACATTTACCGATAAGTCCCATAACAAAATTGGCGACCATACTGGGGATATGACCTCCTTTTGATTTTTTGCAGCCTTCCTTCCAATGATAAATTTCATCCTCTGAGTCTATGGGAGATTGATCTGGACTCACTAGGTCTAGAAGTTCCATTAGTTTTTTTGTCTTTCTCCCATTTTTTCTTCATTTACATAGATCGCCACACTGTTTCTCATTGACAGCCTGCGACGACCCTTAAACTCCGCAATATGCTTGACCAATCAAGTGCGACGATGTCGCACTATGCCCTACTAGTATCTTGCAATGACTCTTTCTCATCGCACTGTGTCCCATATCCAGCCTGCGACGACTCCTGTAGATTTTGTTGGAGTGAGTCAACTTTTCTTTTTTCCTCCCAATTTTTGCCTGGGGTGAACTTCTAATGTCCATGTTTGATTGATCTTTGAGTTTAAAGCTTGCTCTTGATTGGTTTTCAGTGATTGAAAGTCTTTCTTTTCATTTTCCAATATTTTTCTTCTAATCATTGTCACAAGGATATAATCTCATATCTTGATCTGGGTGCTTGTTTGAAAAAGGGCCTTTGGTTTGTTTGAAGTTTTGGATTCATTTTATTTTCAGATTGTTTGTTGACACTTTTTTCTTTCATATGACAAAATGTTTTCTTGTCTTTTTCATTTTTGTCTATATTACGAGTTTGATTTGAGAATTGTGTTGAGAATGTCTTGATTTTCTTGGGTTACATTTTCCTTTCGTCATTACATCTATGATATTGTTTTGCAAAGGAAGAATTGAATTCATTTATTCTTTTTAGTAATCTCTCATAAGAAAATTTTTACATTCGAAATATTTGTTAAAGAGAAGAATTGGAAAATTTTGTAGTTCATGATTATTTGGAATTGTGTTCATTCGAAATTCAGAAATCACAATTCGTAGATTTTTGTACTTCAAAAGAAATACCTTCTCCCTACCGTAATTAGAGTTCATTGAATTGAAAATTTCACATTCATCTCTTTTTTCATTTTATTGGGTAAAGGTCATAACTTCATCAGATTCATTTCCATCTCCCTTTTGAGTAAACAACAACCTCTAAAACACGGCATAAATTTAAAATTTATTAGTAACTTTTATTTTCTAGGGATCTTTTCCACCAACATTAGCCAGGATAGAGGTTTGGAATAGTTTTTAAGGAATACTCTCCAAATCATAAAAACACACAATAGTATCTTGTGATAGGGAGAGTTCAAATCCAATTGCTACATTTTGTCCTGGGAAGCCCTTCTCACCCAAGGGTCAAACATGAGGTCACATTAAGACTGGAAGAGTTACTCACCCTTCTTTGTTGGTCTTGGTGTGGATATTGTGGGTATTATTGGGGTTCACTTGGAGGTATACCCACAATTATGAGTGGAATCCTTTCGAGTTGATTTTGGGCTAGATACCATGCCTTTGCGCGTGGATCAGACTATCAACTATTTCCCCAKGCATCACTATTGTAGTTGGTAATATTAGTATCCTATCTCTCTAAGGTATTTACACGATGTGACTGTGGAGGGGCAAGTCTTCATGGTCCCTGGAAACGACGTTGGCCAAACTCACTCGSGATCCTTGGAGGGTATACCCATGATTATGTGTGGGAGCTTGCACTAGGGTGTAAGTCCGTTAAGCAGGTCGTCAACATAAMTTTTCCACCCGCTTATCCCAGCCCCTTTCTTGTCTTGATTTTGTGATGTTGGATTTAATCACCAACTAGTGACTTTGAAATAAGAAGGTTTTGTTTTATTTGTTTGATTCTTAGATTTTATTAGTGAGTGTTGTTTGTTTCCATAGTTGGCCATAGATTTTTTTTCATTCTTCACTTGGTCCAGCCAACATTGGCCTTCATCATTCATGTAGGATGCAAGGGCTTCCCCTAGAAGATCCGGAAGGTTACCTCCCCTTGCTTCCTAATTCACCAGAAGGCTCTTCCAAGGGAGTAGTCAACAACAAAGTAGCTTATGAAGTTGGAAGCACACATTCTTTGGAAAGATTTCGAATTGTTTCGAATTCCTTAGAAGCATTCTGACTTCCCCCAAACCCTTCGTTGAGTGTTAGAAGAGATCTGCATATGCTTCATATGAACTTGTCCAGAGAAATTGTTGTTGTTGATGATACTAAAGTACCTACTAGACCTAACGCAGGATCTGGAGTAGAAGATCCACTTTTTCAAAGTGAATCATTTAGGACACCGGCTCACATTGTCGAAACTTCTMATCCTAGTTCCATCCCTTTGACAGTGCGTGATCTTTACGACAACCTAGGAGTGAGTCCTAATCAACCTATGGAATCACAAATGTCTTAGACACATGTTACTTATAYGATACCTTTAGACCATTTTACTGGTACTACCAGTAGTGTCACCGTTGTTCTAGACCAATTGTTGGTTGGTTCTCACTCGATTCTTCCTCTCTAGATGGCCCATTCTATTATGGTTCCACAAGCTACCACGGTTTCTATCGAGTATGTGGTTATGACCCAAGCTCCTATARRGACACCACTTATGTCTAGACCAAATCCATCACTCCTCCCTAGGTATAGAGCTTTGAATACTTCCATTTCTATCCCTACCCAGGTTCCATCCGGAGGTTATGGGTTTTTTGTTCCTCCTTGGTACAATGTTGCAGCTCAGTTCATCCCCACACATGCCCAGGTTCTCTTCGGAGGGTCTTACATTCCTCCTCTACCTTTGTTAGGAGGATCTCATCATCCCGGCCCTAATGGATCCAATCTGGTTTGAGGTGCCAACCTTCCTATCACTTCTGGTTTCCATATTCCTGTTGGAGGTCAACCTCAAGCTGGGGGGAAACTTCAATTTGGGGGACAACCTCATATTGGGGGACAGCCTAAACTTGGGGGGAAACCTCAGGTTGGAGTCCATAACCCACTTTATGGACAAAACGTACATGTGTTACAATCCCAACCTTGGAACCTTCCTTTCCAAAGAAATATACAATTGTCTGGGGGACAACATCCTCAAGTCAATTCTTTTGTACCCCCCAACCTCAGTCAACCATATCCAGGTTCTTTGAATCCCACTTAGGGTCAGAATGTTCAATCTAATGTTACTTTCCAAGGGAACATACCTAATCAACCCAACCCTGTGGGATATTTTGCCTAAAATCATCCACAATCGAATCTGTCAGGATTGTCTAATTATCTGCAGATTGCTTATGGTCCTATTGGAATACCTACAGGGCTTCCCCCTCAGAATTACCATTTACCTCAAGTGAACCGACGGTTTCCCTTTCTAGCCACTTTGGATTTACCTGACTTGTCTAGGATTTTGAATGATCATATACTACATTCTCCTTATTGTCCCATCATACCGGCCAAACTATCGTCCGACATTCCAAAATTTGGTGGTAGAGTAGGAGAAGACCCAAATAACCATGTTATGACTTTCCACCTATGGTGTTAATCCAACTCCTTGGTGGATGACTCCATAATACTACGACTTTTCCAACGAACTCTCACGAATTCAGAAGCAAAATGGTACATTGATTTACCGCGAGGATTCTTCAATGACTTTAACACCCTAGCCATGGCCGTTTTGACACATTACCAGTTGTTGATTCGATATGAGACAGGAACCAAAATTTTGAGATCTTTCAAACAATCCTCATCCACTCATATTTCATATCACATCCATGAGTGGAGGAGAAGAAGGCATTTAATCAAAGTTCCTCTTCCTGATCAACTATTGGTTGAGTGGTTTACCAAATCACTCATTGGACCTATCGCTCGTGATGTCTCCATGGGTGGTGTTGTCACTAAAGAGCAAGTGATTAGTCGTGAACAATATCTAGATCTCATTTATTCACAAACGGGAACACTTTACGATTTGATCCCTGATGATCCTCGTCCTTCCACAAACCCTACCCCAACACCTCCAGCAACTTCTCATGTTGTTGATGGTGTGATTGGAACCTTTAATGCTTAAACCCAGTCTGCGCACGTCAGTCACACCAATCCCAAATATAATAACACTAATGTACAAAATACTCCTACTCCTACTCCTTCCACCAGTAATACTATTGAGGTTAATTTGGTTCAATCCACACCTATCGGGAAAAATAAAAATAAAAATAAAGGAAAGGGTAATAACAAGGAGGACAAGAATAATAATCCACAATCTGATAAAGCCAAAACGCAAACCACTAATTAGAATGATAAACATAAACCTTGTTACCCTTTCTTTATTTGTGGTGATGATCATTACACGAAAGATTGTCCATGACGTGCTGAGGTTACTAAGTTCCTCCAAGGGACCGGGAACCCTTCTACACCTATTGTTTTGTCACAACCTTTCCCTTCTCAGCAGCAAGCCCAACTGGTCATTCATGACCAAGATTCTCCTTCTACCTCATCTTATGTCCTTATGTGTACCAGTGAATCTAAAAAGAATGAAGTTGTAGTCGCAACTCGAGCCAAATATTATTCTTCGTCGAAGGATAAATTTGATTATATACCACCTTCATTGGTTCAACCTCCTCTCCCAACTTCACCTCCAAACAGTCCTCTTCATCTCGAAAGATCGGGTCTCAATACAGTTCTTCGCCCTCCTCCCAAGGGCGTTGTTAGAAAGTCTGCGTTCAATCCTCACACATGTGCTTCCCAAAACTACAGTATTGTAGAAGACCTTGTGCAAGCACCCTCTGCAATGTCATATCTCGAAGTCCTTCAAAGTTGTCCCACTCAACGAAAGGCGTTGTTAAAGGAAATTGGTGGAATCGAACCTATGGATACTAATTTGATAATATTTGACTTGGAAGATCACATTCCAAGGCTTCCTCCTCAGTTAGCGTTTCAGATCCAAGTTGTTTTCAAAAACAAGAATATTTGTAGAACCGTCATTGATGAAGGAACCTCAACTTGCGTTATGTATGTTACTTGTTGGAAAGCTATTGGCTCTCCTGCCCTCACCGAGTCAAACAATACACTTAAGGCCTTCAATGGTACAAGTTTAAAACCTTATGGTGTTCTTCCTTCATTGTCTATTACATTAGAAGGTAAATCAGTCAATGTAGAAGTTGAGGTCTTCAATGCACCTCTCAATTATAATCTTCTTCTTGGTTGTAGCTGGATCGATTTCATGCGTGCAATTGTATCTACCCTTGTCCATGTGATATGTTTCTCGCACCAAGGAAAGGTCGTTACGATTGACCAACTGGCCTTCTTTAATTATGATTCTTGTACTAGCAAGGTTCCTTTTATCTTGAATACACCTCTCGGTTACAAGAATGTCAGCATCGGTCTTTTGAAAGATTCAACTTTGATGGGTACATTTCCAATCCCACCACCCGATATTCCTTCTCATTTT
>JASDQU010654982.1:5199-18784 GCA_032191745.1 Picea mariana | reverse complement strand
TGGAAAAAACGATACAGTGGTAAACAAAATGAACTGAAGAGTATACACCTTGAACTTTTCAATTCAATACGGATATATCTACTACATCAAAAATAAAAGGTATAGCTACAGGACTAAATACATAATTAATCGAATTTGTCTATAACATCCAAAATAAACCCGGAAAGAATCAAGGCATAATCACTGTTGACATTACTATTCATTCCATAAATACTTTTAGAATGGGTTTATTATTCAATAGGGGTCTGTTCATATTCCCATCTAAGATGAATTTATATTTTTAATAAGGGTACAATCATGTCTAGTATATACTATTCATTTAGATATACAAAAATAAGGTTTGATCCTTATACCCTTCCCTTAAAAGATACAGAGTTAAAGAATTGACTATCATTATAAATGAAAAATTTCCAACCATGATGATAACATTCTAAAGTTAGAATATTATCTATACTGAGAAGCCTGGGGAACTCATTGAGAGTGGCGAAATGAAACCTTAATACCTTTTGTACGTATGGCAGGGGCCTGCATCCAAAATTTTTTCATGGTTGAAATTCCTGCAAGAAATTACAAATCACTATTAAAATTATTCAACAGAGGTAAGACAAGTGTAACTTTTAAGAAAATGATTAATGACAGGAAGGGTTTGTATATAGTTTCAATTAACTTGTGACTAAGAGAACCTGGTGTATTTTCCCTATCGCGTTTTGGTTGAGAAAACATCCCAGACCGAAGGGGGAGGTGGTCCAAGGACTTCCTGGTGGGTACCCTCACAACAAAGGGGTCCCATCATTATCATTGATTACCAAATCAACAAAGTCATTCTCTTCAGAAAAAGAAATAAACAAACGATATTAACATTGAAACTCGAACTGCATGGGTTCGTGCAGTGTGAGGAGGTCGAATACATTACTCAAAATGTAAACATTAAGTTAAATTATATATTCCAATAACACTATCAAAATCTAACTTGAAGCAACTATCTATGATGGAGAGGATGTTTAATCAAAGTATAAATATAGAGTCAACATTCTTACTGAATTTAGCAAGTGTCGAATGGTGGTTACCACCCATAGACAACAATAATAACAAAAGGGAAACACCTAAACCCACAAATTTATTACTAATTCAATTTTTGTATGCAGTAGGGTATTTGGTTCAGAATACAGAATCCTCATATTTTCATTTGCGCCGAATGGAAATATAATAAACTTTAAGAAGACTTTTCAATTGTAAGAACCAACTAAGGGCCTGATGAAACCTACAGAAGGGTGGGTTTCCTTTTTGCGCAACATGAATTACACAGTGTTGGCCTTCAACTCCTATACTAGAATTTTAAAGAATGTAAGGGAACAACGAAACCTAAGAATAGAAATGTATACAAAACAATGCTTGTGCAAAATTCATGTCAGAAGAAAGAAGGCAGGAGGCTGAGTCTTTTCAGGAAGATTTGAGGATAAAAAAACTGATAAGTCCACTTATCTAGGACTGTATTTAGTCCATGGAATTAAGGAACATGACAAAGATAATGGGGATAAACACTTCACAAAAATTTGCAGACAGAATTCGAGTACCGTGTATTACTTCCAAAATAACGAAAAAAATCCAAAGGTTTCATCCAACCATCAGGACAAGGATGGATGATGACTTACCTAGGTAGATGGGTAGGCTTCCAGACTTCCACCAGGAAGGAACCCTCCAAGTGGTCGATCTCCCTCATTGTGAAAACACAGAGCTAATTCGAAACATCCACAAATACGAAAGACTCATCACATCCTATAGAGCCCTTACTACACAATAAATGAACTATGGTATGAAGGAAGACTTGGCCACGTGATGAGGTAGAGATGGAGCAATCTTATTGGATGAGGGGACTAGTGATAGCCTCGTGGTTCGTATTCACATGATCACCATTCATGACTTTCTCAGAGGTTTAGCTCGCAGGTAACAGAAATCGTCGTTCCTTGTTGTGTTAATGTAAAGTGCAAGAGAATTCATTCATGGCACGATGCATTGAACCACCAAACCCTAACTGCTAACATTTAGTTATGACCTCTTTCAACCCTAATTATTATAATCTAGTTGAGATATCGCTTAGTTAAGGTTGGGCTAAATTTTGTTATGGGTAAGTTTGTTAAAATGAAACTTCATGTTAATGATAATCAAAAGACTTATAAGTTACCGGTGATCAAAAGGGTTCGATATTGTCTATTCATCCATGTAAATTAACTTTAATACCCATTGCTCGATCGATGATCTCTCACTAAGAGTGTACACTCCCAACCCCTTCGTATTGTGCATGGTATATGTGTTTATTTCGAAAGTCAAAAGAAGTTTCCCTAGCGTACAAGCATAGAAGATTATGCTTAGGAAAGAGTATAGGAATATGATTCCTAGGCCTAATATAATATTATATATATGTATAAGTATTAGAATACCTTTAGGATTGAAGGGTATAAAAATTAAATGTTAGAATGAGGAGACTTATTTGTATAAGAACTCTGTTCAATATGAGTTAAATTAAAGTAAAATGTTCTTAAAGTGATCCATCATCATTTGATATTTATAACATAGGAAATCTCGCAAATATTGATATGGATGAAAAATACTCCCGTATCATAAATACAGGTCTTCTAACTTAAATCGAAGATTTATGTTCCTCTGAAAAAAAAAATTTATTTGACAAATTATGAGGTACATTACATATGGTATCAGAGAAAAGGTTATAAGACTTGGACCTTGAGCAGGGACAAATTTTGTACTTAGCATATATTTTCCTATTCATGTAAAACTAACAAAACAATTACTGTTGAAAACAAAAAACACTTTGTTATGTTGTAATCATGGCATCTCAGGATGAAGCAGAAATCAGACTTGAGGAGAATCCTGAACAAATACCTCCTCAATATCAGAGACAAAACATTGATGGAAGCTCACCTACAGAAGTTCTGGAAACGATGAGAAATATCATTGTTGAGCTGCAAGTTTTCAAAGAAGACAATGAGAAACTGAAAAAGGCACATCATGAACAATAGGAAATAAATGAAGTCTTGCTACGAAGTATAGTGACAGATACAATCCCAAAGGATGACAACTAGGAAGAAGCGGTCAGTAAAATGGCCTCCAATAATTCTGGACCTGAAGCGGAAAAAGGGGACAACTCATCTGAAGGTACACCTTCAAATGAATATAAAACAAAAACAGGGAGAAAAAGGAAACAGGTAGATCACCTTGACGGAGAGTTTAAGAAAATCAAACCATCGACCTTTAACGGGGAATCCAGAATAGGGGAGGAAGTTGAAGCATGGTTATTATAAATCAAGAAGTATTTCTAGATATACAACTATTCCAGCAACATGAAGGTTCGAATGGCCATCTATAATCTGAAAGGGAAGACCAACATATGGTGGCAAGACCTAAAGTTGGCCAAGGGTCTAAAGGAAAAACAGATGGAATGGTCAGATTTTAAGAAATAATTTAAGAAACAGTACCTATCTAAAAGTTACTATCAAAGAAAAACCAAATAATTTTATGAGTTGCAACTTGCTCAAATGACTATGGAAGATATGATAAACAAATTTATGGAATTACTAAGGTTCGTGCCTTATATCCGGGAAGACAAAGAGAAAATCCATTGGTTCCTAAGTTATTTACACAGTCCTATAAGGACAAAATCAAATTTGATAACCCCAAGTCCTTAAGCGAAGTTTTCAGGAAAGATCAAATGTGTTAAGACCAATACAAACAGTGGTCATAATTTCCCAAGGCTTGGAAAGACAAAAAACAAGATTGAATGAACCAATGAAAGAAGGGATATCAACCAACTCCTTTTTCGAACTGAAACAAAGAGTTTTTCCAGAAAATATTTTCACTCCAACATTCAAAACAACCAAGGAGGTGGTAAACCAGTAAATTTGGGAACAAAAAAGTTTGGGGATAGCCCCTGTGAATCGTTAAAATGATGGGAATGTGGAAAACCTCACATAAGGATGAATTTTCCATGTTTGACTTCAACAGCCAAAACCATGGTTTACAACCTATAGGAAGCCTCTACAGTGGGATATCTGGGCAGAAGCTTACATTGGATAAATGCGGTCGTGGATGGCCGACAGGCTGACCACTAGTCCTCCTAAAATTAATAACACTGGTATTTTTGTTTCAATTGATCTTGGAACTACGTTGAGTTATATCACTCCTGGTGTAGTGGATTCAAATAAACTTAAGAGAACAAGACATGGAAAATCTTGGCTGGTACAACTAGCAATAGGAACGAAAAGAAAAGTAGTTGATTTTATTTCTGATTATGAGCTCGGTTTAGGTGGTCAAAACATAAAGACAAATCTGAACATTCTACCGTTAGGCTATTATGACGTAATTATGGGAATGGATTGGTTAGAAAGGAATAAAGCAGTGTTAGATTGTTATGAAAAACCACTCAAGTAAAAAGACAAAATTGACACTGCTAGGACAGTTCAAGGTATACAAAAACCAATCTCAATTAAACATATTTCAGCAATGCAATTTAAGAAATGCATGTGTAAGGGTTCTCAGGTTTATGCCATCTAGGTAACAAACCTGATAGAAAAAGAAAATAAAACCAGCTTGGAAGATTTCATCCTTTTGCACGATTTTAGAGATGTCTTTGTTGATGAGATTCCTAAATTACCCCCAAGGAGGGAGATAGACTTTTCTATCAACCTACTACCTGGTTTAGCCTCTATTTCTAAAATCACCCTACCGAATGAGTCTATCGTAATTAATAGAATTAAAAATTCAATTATAGGAATTATTGGAAAAAGAATATATCAGACCGAGTGTTTCACCATGGGGAGCACCAGTCCTCTTTGTGAAAAAGGAAGACAAGACTATGAGGTTATGCCTCGATTATAGAAAAATAAAAAAAATGACTATTAATAACAAGTACCCCTTACCTAGGATAAATGATTTGTTTGATCATGTAGGTGGGGAACATATTTTCTCGAAATTGGATTTATTATTTGGTTATCACCAGGTTAGGATAAAAGATGAGGACATAAGTAAAACAACATTTTGAATGAGATATGGACATTACAGATTTGTTGTTATACCATTTGGACTCACTAACGCGCAATCCATGTCTATTTTTTTAACGAACAATATTTTTAGTCAGTACTTGGACAAGTTTGTGTTAGTATTTATTGACGAAATTCTAGTATATTCTAAAACAAAAGAAGAACACGAAGAGAACTTAAGGATAGTTCTGCAAACTTTAAGAAAGCACAAACTGTATGCTAAATTTGATAAATGTGACTTTTATCATAAGGAAATATAGTGCCTAGGACATGTAATATCTACAGAAGGCATTGCAGTTGATCCTGAGAAAATAAGAGCAATCATGGAATGGTCGATCCCTAAGGACTTAGCGGACATCCGGTCATTCATGGGAATCACCAGATATTACCATAGATTTATAGATGGATTTTCCAAAATTGAATACCCTATCACATCACTACAAAAGAAGGGAACCAATTTTAACTGGCCACAGAAATCTCAAGACAATTTTAATAAGTTAAAGGAATTGTTAGACCGCACCCATTTTAAAGGTAGAAGATCTGGACAAAGACTTCACCGTCTGTGTAGATGTGAATAAATAAGGAATAGGTGGTTTCCTAACTTAATAAGGGCACATTATTTATTATGAGTCCCAAAAACTAAAGTAACACGAACGAAACTACATCACTCTTGACTTAGAATTGGCAGTTGTAATACACGCCTTAAAGATGTGGCGACACTACATAATGGGAAATTTTTTTATGTTATTGATAGATAACACTAGTGTGAAATTTTTGTTTAGTCAGTCAGACCTTAATGCAAGGAAAGTAATATGGCTAGCCTTCTTGAGGGAATTTGACTTTGAGGTAAGACATATCAAAGGTAAGGAAAAAAAAGTGGATGATGCTTTAATAAGAAGATTTCATGGATTGTTTGAAATAAGCATTAGCAAGGCAGAAAGCAATCTTGAGCAGAGAATAAAGGTTGCAGGTAATAACGAAGAAAATTATACTAAAACAATGACAAAATTACAGAACACTATAAAAAATTCAGAAAAAACAAATCTAAGTTTGGATGGAAAAGGTCCACTACGATTTAAAAACATAATATACTTAGTAGATTCAATAGAGTTAAAGTTAACAGTTTTGGATGAAGTTCACAGGAAACCATATTATGGTCATCCAAGATACCAGAGAATGATAACAACACTAAGAAAGTTATTTTATTGGCCTAATATGAAGGGAGAAACAATAGAATACTTAGCTAAGTGTCAAGATTGTCAACAGGTAAAAGTTGAACACCAACATCCAGCCGGCCTGTTGCAGCCCTTACTTGTGATGGAATGGAAATGAGATACTATATCATTGGACATTATTATAGGTTTTCCTAGAACTCAGAAACAAAATGATTCAATTATGGTAGTAATCGATAAACTTAGTAATCATGCCCACTTTATTCCTATAAAGTCTACTTTTAAAGAATTAACATCGCTGAAATATTCATGAAATAAATTTTTAGACTGCATGGTATTCCTAAAATGGTGATTTTAGATAGAGACATAAAATTTACATCTGCCTTTTGGAAAGAATTGCTTGCAGGGTTAAATATTAACTTGAATTTCAACATGAGTTATCATTCACAAACGGATGGGCAGACTGAACGAACAAATCAAATCATAGAAGATATGCTCCTCATGTACGTAAGAACAAAACCAAGAAAGTGGGAAGACTACCTGGACTTGGTGGAATTTGCATACAACAATGGGTACCAAACTTAGGCTAAGATGAGCCCTTTGGAAGTATTGTACGACATAAAGTGTACAAATCCAATTAGTTGGGATAACCCAGTTGACAGACTCATTGTAGGAGTAGATATGCACCAGGAAATGGAGAGCACGGTATGAAAAGTACAACATAACTTAAAAGAGGTGCAGGGCAGACAAAAATGTTACACATACCAGAAAACAAGACACCTGGAATTTGAAGTGGGAGACCACATCTATTTAAAAGTCAAAGCCTAAAAAATTTGACTAAATATAGGGAACTGTTCCAATTTGGCACCCAGGTTTTGTGGCCCTTTCGAGATCTTAGCTCAAATTTTGACCCATAGCATACCAACCTGCACTTCCTGCCAATCTAAAAATTCATAATGTATTTCATGTTTCTTTGTTAAACAATTATGTTCATGATCCTACTCATATGATTGATTGGAACTTGGTGCAGGTGGAACCAGAAGGTGAGTTCCAAGGGGAACCTTTGCACATTCTAGACAGGAGTGAAATACCACTTCGAAACATAGCCATCACCAAGGTAAAAGTGCAATGTAAACACTTTAGCCCTAAGGAGGCCACTTGAGAGTTGGAGGGAGATTTGCAAAATTATCATCCAAACCTATTCCAAGAAAGGAACGAACACTGAGGATAGTTTTTATTGAAGCGGGAAAGGATGTAACATCCCCCCCCCCAAAAAAAAAAAAAAAATTAAGTCTGAAATTGCTTAGGAAAATATTTTTGTTTTTGGTAAATTCGAAATTGAATTTTTTTTTCCATTTATGGCAATTCTGAATTTCAAATATAGTTAATTGTAATTAATTATTATGATTGTTGGGAAGAGATCTGATTTGACCCAACTAACTGCTTGACTATGACACTTGTATGAAACAAAATGTTTTATATTTATTGTTGATAAACAAATGGAGCAACCAGGTTAAAATCAGTGGACCATGACTCCATGAGTAGGGGAAAATGTTGGAACTACCTTAGGACTGATTGTTACAAGTAGCTAATCAGGAATTTGGCCATTGGAATCCCCTCAAAATTAGGTATTTGGAAAGCTAAAAAAATTCCCAAAGGGGAAAATGACCTAGGCACAAATGCTTTGGCATATATAGCATATGGGAGGAGGCAGGACGCTGCCTAGTATGCAAGAGAAAATGAATTTTCTCTTATTGTTATGAACACTACATGATGAGTATGAGGCAAGGATAAACTAGTGAAACTGGAGGACTGTTGCTGAGGAGGAGTTCTGAGTTCGCCCTCATGGATTCATGGACAGGCTAGGGGGTGAACAAGACAAGTGATTTGGTTGCCCTATTCTAAGGTTGGGAGGAACTTGGATGTTCCATTTTTTTTTCAGAAAATTGCTTAGATATGTCTATCCACTCTGTCTCATGGTCAAATGTTGTTTGACTTTATTGATTGATAGTATGCATCTGTTTAAATCTGAATGATTTATTCTGTTTGGTAAAAGATTGTTGAAATAGATTGAACTGTAGGATAAAACCTACTGGTGAACTGTAGGGGTTGAACAAAAATCTCTTTGCATCTTGGATAGGTATAGAATTTAATTATGGAAATATTAGAAGATATGTCTATGATAAATGGAATATCATTCCAACCCTGTGTGGGGAATTCCTACCAATACATAATACATATCCAGTTTGTAAATAGACTTTAGACTATAAAAAACTCTGAATGAACTTGAAAGTAAATATGGAATTTAAATAGTATCTATTTGTATAGGTATATCACTGTAGGTCATCTTCTTTAATTCTTAATGAATTGTCTAGTGATTTATTATTGTTCGAATGGAATACAGATAGTATAATGCTCAAAGTATTATTGTATATCACTAGTAAGACAATTCTGGGAATAAAGTTGAGAACTTAAATTTAAGCATATATATATATATATATATATATATATATTATCATAGACTAAATACACATGTAGAATTTGAAGGGATATGATGATTAGAATATTTTGATGTCATTCTAGACTAAAATGCACGACATACAATAGGAAGCACTATGGGTGCAACTTTACAGAGATGTATCTATATTTATTTATGCAGAGCTAGCTACACTAAGAACCTTAGACTCTTCTTAATTATCTATTGTATAAATCCCATCAGTCTCCAGTAATATCAATAGTTCAAGCAGTCACTAGACAAAGTTCTGTAGTAAAATAAATAGTTCCTACATTCACAAAAACAAAACATTGAAGTCAAATAAATAGTTCAAACAGTTACATAACGAAACACTGAAGTGAAACAAACAGTTTCAATGTAGTGACCATACTAAATTAAATTATAAATTTAATACAATTTAACATATAATTCCTTTCAACTTACATAAATGATTCATTCACCAGCATATAAGAAAAATATTCAACAGAGATTAAAATTTATCTACAGCATGAAAATAACTCAACAATTCATAATTAAAAATACCTGCTTCTGATGATAAATCTCGTTGCTCTGTTGGTCCAATGCTGAAGTTGAAACTGTGTCAAACACTACCCAAAATCGATTTTTCTTCCCTGTCAGCTAGGAGCAGCCTGTCCGGCTCCCTAGATCTAGGATATCGTAAGGATATCCCGGCCCTTGTGCCCAAAACCCCCAACAAACCGGTGCCCTCTGCTTCTGATTCACCAAAAACCCCCAAAACCAAACTCCTCACACCCTAGATCTCCACAAAAAATCTCCCATAGAAATATATCCTCCCCTCAAAATGCTTCCTGCCTCCCAAAAAATTCCCTACCCATAAGACTCTTCCCCATCATATCCTCCTTCACTGACTCTTCTCCCCTCATTAATTTCCTTATCTCCACCTTTAATATCTTATCCCCCTCTTTAATGTTTTATTCCCTTCATTAATATCTTATACCCTTCTTGAATGTCTTATCCCCTCCCGCATACGTAAAGCATTTAATTAAACAAATTAAAATTATTAAGCCCCTTAAATTTATTACCCATTTCATTGAATGTGATATGTAATTAATGAATGAGTTAATTAATTAATCAAAAGTTATAAACAATTAATTAATAAATAAATATTTAATTAATTTTGTTAATGTTAATCATTGTTTAATTAAAACCATATTAGGACAATTAATTATCTAATTAATTTTACTTAATAATCCCTAAGCATATATTCAACTAGGGTTGTTACATACACCCACCCTTCAGGAAACTTCGTCCCGAAGTTAAGGTATATCATGGTACAAAGGAAAAGAAACATGGTTCACACATTCATAACAAATAATCNACTATTAGTAAGTAAGCCATGAAAACTCATACATACTAGTGTACATGTACAAGAAATGCATGTGTAGCTAGTACATACAAGTCTCATGCATGTACTAATAATCAATAACTATCATCCTTTAGAAATTTAGGTATGCATCCAATCCAATAAACAATACTAGTGTTTTATAACAGACAATAAACCAATCAAATGTTTGAGAAATCCTTTAATTACAATTATCTGGTTCAATAATTTTATTTAGACACCTGTGGTTTAGTTACGTAATTATGAATATTCCTATATACATATTTTCTTTTTAGAAGGGAAAACATTAAATTTCATCATCAGACAAATCCCCATACTTTCTCAACTATTTCTACTCATCCTTCCTCCCTAACTTACTTCCATCTCCATTCCTATCCTTCTTCTACTGGACTATCTTAGAGCATCAACTATATTGACCTAACTCCAAATAGAACCCGTAAGCGGAAGTATTACTATCTCGACCAAGCTTCCCTAGCAGGCAACTGACAGTCATCATCACATGTATTGGGGAGTGTGAGTTAACACTGTCCTCCCATGACTTCAGGTTTTAGAGGATACATGGTGGGAAATGCCTCCACCCCTCCTAATCATAACTAGGGTCCACACCCTACAATGGAATATACAGTGCCATGGTGTTACTGGGGATTTTGTCATCATTTATTTAGTTTTGGGCAGTCTCATCACTTGAAATCCTACATTGGTCCACGTATCATAGAAATGCATCCAAACCAATACAATTTCACATACAAATATTCATACCATAATGTTTCTCGGCTAGTGGTCATGATATCCACTTTCATCATCATTATCCCTTGGCTATTTCATAGCCCATAACCTACATATTAGTCTGTAACACAAACTGATACATTTCTATGCATTATCATCATGTAATTCCATACCATCATCATTTCAATTTGGTATCCTTGTACCAGCAACTTAACATTAACGTTTTCAAGTTAGAAATAGATCCCATAATATCCCATTATTCAATTTTGACACCCATTCATAAGATTATCATTTACCAAAATAGATTGCATCATATGCAACATGATTCTAATAGCATTAAACATTCATAAAAAATTTCATTCTCACAATATGTCGCATCATATACATCATCATCAATAACATCTAAACATTCGTAAAATTTACATTCACATAGTAGATTGCATTATATACATCATAATCAATAACATTTAAACATTCATAAATGTTCATACATCTTAAAGTTTCACTGTCAATAAAAAAAATAAAGTATATAGGCCTCAAGTAATCATGTCTGTCTAAGTCAAAAGGTGGTGTTACATACACCCAACCTTCGAGAAACATATTCTCGAGGTGGTCAAAAAAGTGATGAATAGTCTCGTCATAGTGTCTCGGCATCTTCCCAAGTAGCAGATCCTAGACTATACTTGTCCCACTGGACCTTAACATGGTCTACCATACGATTCCTAATCTATCGAACTCTACGATCCAATATGCGTAATTGTTCTATCATGAGAGTTCCCACGTCTGATACCTGCAATTCCTTCCAATTTAGTTTATGTGATTCATCAGCAACATAATGACGTAAAACAGATACATGAAAAACATTATGAGTTTTATGCAAGTGGGGTGGCAGTAAGAGACGATAGGCAATGGGTCCAGTTTTCTCTTGGATTCTGAATGGTCCTATAAATCGAGGTGACAAATTTTTCCCCTTCTTGAACCGTATGGTACTTTTATTAGGCCTAATACGAATGAAAACCTGGTCTCCCACTTCATAACTTCAATCAGACCTGTGTGCATCCGCATAACTTTTCTGCCTATCCTGTGCTTCCTTTAGTATTTGCCTAATCTGAAGCACCTATTCCTCCATCTCTTGAATCAATTCTGGCCCAACTATTACTCGGTCTTCTAGTCTATCCCAACTCAATGACGTTCTGCATGGCCTTTCATATAGAGCTTCGTAGGGTGGCATTTTGATCGAGCTATGAAAACTGTTATTGTAGGCAAACTCTACCAAAGGTAGGTACTTCTCCCACTGGGTTTGATTATCCATGAAATACATCCTAAGCATGTCTTCCATGACTTGATTTACTCTATCATTTTGCCCATCTATTTCAGGATGATAAGTTATGCTTAATTTCAACTGAGTCCCCAACGTTGATTGCAAACTTGTCCAAAACCTAGAAGTGAATCGGGAGTCCCTATCTAAAATGATCTTCTTAGGTATCCCATGCAAACAGATAACCTCACTTACAAACACATGTGCCACATCAATGACACTGTAAGTGTCTATAACCATAATAAAATGAGCACTCTTGGTTAACTTATAAACTATCACAAAAATGGCATTGTGTCTATGAGATGTGAGTGGTAACCCCACAACAAAATCCATAGAAATGACTTCCCATTTGGACATAGGAACATCATGTGGTTGTAGGAGGCCTGCCGGGTGATGGTGGTCATATTTCACTTGTTGACATTCTAGGCACTTGGCAAAAAAATGGACTACATCGCGCTTCATGCCTACTTAGAAGAAGAGCTTCCTCATGTCTGCGTACATCTTCTTCACACCTGGATGCGCACAATAAAGTTCTCTATGGGCTTCCTTCAGTATGATGCTTCGTATATCCCCATTCTCATGGATGTACATCCTTCCTTGATATCTTAACAGTCTGTCTACTTATAGACTATATCCTTCAGACTTTGGATCTAACTGCCTCCCGCTCTGAAGGTTTGAAGTAACCTTTAAATACCAATTATCTCCTTGGATTTGTGTCAACACATGTTCCCTCAGATTTATCTTTAAGGGTACCAAGGAGAAGATACGTGGTCTCCTACTCAAGGCATCTGCAACCACATTTTCCTTTCCCTTGATGTATGAAATACCAAAATCGTACTCACTCATAAACTCACTCCATATCCTTTGCCTGGCATTCAGATCCATTTGAGTGAAGACATGTTTTAAACTTTGATGGTCCATTTTGAGCTCAAAGTTTCACCCTACCAGATAGGGCCTCCAAAGTTTCAGAGCTAGCATTACAGTTTCCAACTCTAAATCATGAGTCACGTATAGCTCTTCATGTTTCTTCAACTTCCTGGATGCATAAGCTATCACTCCTCCATCCTGCATTAGCACGGCCCCCAACCCTTGCTTCGATTCATTCGTGCATATTGTGAAGTCCTTTTCCATATCTGGCACTCATAGAATTGGCGCAATAGTTAGTAACCTCTTAAGCTTAATGAATGCACTATCACATTCTTTTGTCCAATCATACCTATCATTGTGCTCGTAGGCTGCCAACCTACTCTTTTTTAATGCAGAAGGTGAAATGAAACTATCTGTTGCACCAGAATCAAATAAAATATTAACATTGATATGATTTAGCGTACCTAACGACTCCATGACCATGGATTGATGCTCAGCCTAGAGACTATTAAACGCTAAGTAAATATGGTGGTTGTTACCTTCTCTTCCCATTGAGGCCTTTCCTTCTCTATG
>JASDQU010654981.1:3336-14858 GCA_032191745.1 Picea mariana | reverse complement strand
GAAGGTTTGCAGGTATGCGATCATATACACCAGGTCTATTACTGAGTTACAAATCAGATTTGGATGATGAAATTGATGAGGCATTTTGGTTGAGGTATATGTTGGGTGCATGGTTGAGACAAGTAGTTGATGAGTTGGCACATACATGAGGTTTATAGTTGATGATGTTGGTAAATCTTGATGGATCATAGTTTATGTGTATTTGATACATGATTGGTGCATATTTTGTGCATGGTTGATGCACTAGTTGATGATACAGGTTGACGTACAGGTTGGTGCATGGTTGATGCACTTGTTTATGGTACATGCTGATTACATGTTGTTTATGGTACAAGTTGATTACATGTTGTTTGGTGTAGGTTGATTGGTACAGGTTTACAACAGTATATATCACAGTGATAGTGTGAAAGCGGTTCCATCATTCTACTTCTACGACAGGGCTGTTGGACTGGGCAAGGACAAGTGGTTGTAGCCAGAGAACATAGGTGGTTGTAGCCTCCTTCTGGTTGTAGCCAGAGAATTAGGGAGTTGGAGCTTCTCTCAGGTTGTAGCCTGAGAAACTAGGGGGTTGGAGCCTCCTTCTAGTTGCAGCTAGAAAACAAAGGAAGTTGGTGCTTCCAATGAATGTAATTCTTAAAGATATATAAGAAAAAACATTTCGTGGTTTTTTATCTCTTTGGGTTTCCACGTAAAGAAACTGGTGTACTGTGTATTTGTATGATTGCTCATTTTTTCATTGTTTATTTACTCTGCAACTATTGGATTATAATGCTAGATTGATATAACACTTGCATTTTATGGTTAAAAAGGATTAAATTTCTCTATTACTGATTCACCCCCCCTCTTAGTAATCCAACATAAACTCCATTAGTCACTGTATACTACTGCTATGATGGGATAAGTAATGCACATTGTATACATTGGCCATATCTCTTAGCTTAATGGACATGTATTTCATAGTGCCCAGATAGTAAGATCATCATAACTATTAAGGGTTATGTAGGATGTAATGGATATAGTACTTGCTTAATCATATCTAGAAACGTAACATATACTGTAATCTAAATACCTACAGTAAGCTAAATACCTACCCTTTTATGTTTCTATGAAAATAATGGGAAAAATAGCCCACTAATTGATGGTGGTTCCTGTTACAGAATTATTCCCCCGCGGACAGGTGAACTTTCCCTTGGATTACAGACCCCTCTACCAAGACAGAAAAACACAAGTGGACACTAAAATCCCTTTGAATTTAGTTTAACTATTCATAAAGAGAGAGAGGTAGAAAATGTGTGATGCACCTAGTTTCGAAGTTTGTCCTCACTGCTTCCAATACAAGCTTAATCTCCAAACTCCTTAGCGCAACTTGACACCTGCAATGCAATAAACAAAAAAGAGAAACAAATAAATCCTACTCTACCTAATTAGATCAAACAAATTCATCTACAAATATTGAAGGAATAATACATGAGCACATGAAATAATCCACAAGCACATGCAAGAATACACAAGATTGAAGGAAATAGGCCAAGTATATTAAAATGAGAACCCAAAGAGAATAATTGCAAACATGGATGATGATGCAACACTCCTCCAAGATCTCCTCGTCAAGATCCTTGCATGAATCCCAAGATAATAAGTTTGATATCTCTGTTTATCTCTCAAAATCAAAGGTTTTATACCTCTAATATTCCTCCTCTTCTCCATGGAAAGCCCTCATTATATAGGATTTGGAGGCTTAACCACCATCGATAAGATCACTCACTAGATCCACTAAAATGGGATCTCCAAGATTTTTAGGGAGAAAATATCTCTCAAGGATTTTAGGGAGAAAATATCTCTCAAGAATTTTAAGGAGGAAATATCTCTCAAGATCCACCAAATTAAGATATTGGTTTGAGAAAATATCTCAATCATCCATGGGATTCTCAACCTCTCCTTGATATTAGGAAAGTAAAAGTGAGGTGGATTCTCACACTAAATTAATTTCCTTTTTATGAATATTAATAAATAATTCATGTGCACATAGTATTTTGACCTTCAAATGATATATTTTTCCTCCTCATTGACTAGGAATTGTGAAAAATGGTGTCAGTGTATGTGACACTTTTATGACACTTGCGACAATTAGGGTGAGGTACTTAAGTGTGGCAATTTGATGTGTAATAGAATTCCCCCTAAAGTATGAGGCCAGAAGATAAACTGATGGCTGAAACCCTTTACAAATTATTCAATGCAAGGGTGTGGAGTTGGAGAACCTAGAAGAAGCTGCAAACAACCATCAAAAAATATTAATATATGTTCCATTTCCAAGGCAGGCATACCTATGCTCGGAATATGAGATGACTCAAAGAACAACTGTCAACCAATACACTGCGGATCCATGAAAAAAACTATGTAAGGATATGGCCACTAGAGATACAATGTGGATCCATACCTCCATGACATCAAATAATCATAGCCACGAAAAATACACAGTGGAGCTACAAGATGATAAAACATAGCCACGAACCAATACAATGTGGATCTATGTGACAATATATATATCATCATGGTCAAATGATCTCCTTCGTAGCCTGGGAAAAGCAGATAACATAGTGAATGCTCAACCCGGGGTCTTTGTCCCAATCCCGATGTGGTGCGAATCTATCCACGTGAATAGATGATTTGATGTCGAACATGGTAGAAACTACTTGATTACCGATCATTGAGGTAAACCATTAACAAGTGTGAGGGAAATCACCAATGATGTCAATGAATCCCAAGGTACCCTAGTACATTCCAATGAATGTGAATAAATGAGCTGAGGTCGAACATTTGTGGAATCATCCGATCAAAGGTCAATGATTTAGACCTACTGTCGAAGGTGAGGAGGATTTCCATTGAGGCACGCAGGTCCCAAGGTATTAACTCATTTCTAAGTCTAAGTCCTGGATGATGTTTTGAAGTCTATAGGAAAAGACTCATCGAAGGAGGGCCTTGATGTATCCCCCATGATCGACACAAAAATGACACATGAAAGTGATGTAAGATGGTGAATCGAATGAGTATGGACTGATACAGGAAATGGAAACTGGAAATACTGCAAATGAATGGTTTGAAGTGAGACTTCCCTTGAACATGATGAGGCATGACAACTGACTTGGCAGCATTGACTCGACAAGTACCAAGAATGTAATGTGACGACAATAAGAACACTCTTCAATTGGACGAAAAAGTATGGTGACACATGGAATTGACATGAATCAGAGACAAGCAGATTACCCAATTGTAAGACGAGACACAAATAGGTGCCATGTTCAAGGGAGACAATATCTTCCATAAAGGATTCCCAAAAACTTGACTCACTTCCCTCAATTTCCCCCCCACCCAGATATATGAGTACCTATTTTTCATTTAATGAGCTTGAGGAGGGTAACACATGCTCGATATAACTCACCTTCTGTAAGTTCCTCTTCCTTTATTTAACGAACTAGATGAAGTAAGGGTTCGTTCGCATATGGGTCCTTCAATGTGTAGTTTAGCGAGTCCAAAGAAGGAAAAATCGATTGTTTTTTTATGTTTAGACAGTTTGAAAAGAACTTAAAGGCGACTCCATGGACAAATTTTTCATAAATTTAGTCTCCCAAGCCCGAAAAAAGTGTAAAACAATACAAGGGAGAAATCTTATAATCATTCTTGATTAGAGTGTTCCTTTTTCATAATTAGTCTCGCGAGGCTGAAAAAGAGATAAAATATCACTCGAAAGATGCCCTTTCAAACTTTTTAATGAGTGTGAAAGGAAGAAATATCACTTGACAATCTTTTCATGTTTAGAGAATCTGAAAAGAGATTAAAGAAAACTCCAGGGGGTTACTTTTTATTATAACCTTTATGAGTCCGAAAAAGTGATAAAAGTATACTTGGCCACATTCTCATGTACTTACGAGTATGAGAAAGAACAAAGATTAAGCTAAGAATTGGTTTCATTTTTACACAAGCTTGAAATAAAATTAAAATATGTTGATAATTTCCCAACGTAATTTGAAAAGGTTTTTAGGGATACCCATGGATGGTTGGTACTCTAGCCTCGATTTGAAAATCTAGAGGATTAACTCAAGAATGATAATCAAATGCTGGAGATATGTCCCCCCAAGATTCGTTTCATTCGTCGAACCTTATATTGTCACTGATTTCTGTACCAGACGGAGGAAAATGGTCAACTGACAAAGACAGATGAAAGGAAGGTTCAAATATGAGACCTAATGAAAGACTCGACTCGACATCTATGAGAGATAACTACATAATTGACTTGATATCTACGAGATATAGTGAAAAGACTCGACTTGATAGGAGAGGTGACTTTTTCATTTTTTAATGAGCTTGACACATGAAAAGAACTATGCTCATGGCTTGAGGTTCGATCCCCAGATTTCTTTACATTTTTTAATGAGTTTGCTACAGAGAGGAAAACTATGCTCGTAGCTTTTGTTTCATTTTTTAATGAGCTTGCCACAGAGAAGAAAAACTAGGATCAGGACATCTATTTCATTTTTTAATGAGCTTTCCAGTTAGAAGTAAAACTATTCTCAAGACCTCTGTTTCATTTTTTAAAGAGCTTGCCACAGAGAAGAAAAACTATGCTCAAGACCTCTGTTTCATTTTTTAACGAGCTTGCTACAGAGAGGAAAACTATGCTCAAAACCTCTGTTTCATTTTTTAACAAGCTTGCCATAGAGAAGAAAAATTATGCTCAAAACCTCTCCTTGATCATGGATTACAAGAGGACAATGCTCTGGAAGGAATACATGTCAAGGGACAAACATCAACCATGGCTTCCAGGAGATCTTCACATATGGAAGAAAACCACTCTGGAAGGAATACATGTTGACGACCTTGATAAGGGTAGGGATATCTAGCTGTAATAGCCCTATCGAAGAGATGACCATGTCAACTACCAGATCTAATTCAGGAGAAGGGATAGATTCTCTCTCATGCAGGGTTGAATGAATGGGGCAGGTCATTACATAATTGACCTACGACGGGGTGGACATCGCTGACATGTATGGACTGTTCAAGGAAGGCGTATGGTTTACCATTAGATGAGGGTCAATGAATGAAAGCTGGTTGATCGTTACTATGTTTCTGTTGTGAGGGAAACATATCACTCGAAAGAGAGTCGACACAAAATATATCATAACATAGACATAGTCTCGCCTGAGGAGAAGGTTAATGTCGAAGGGGTCGTGAAATAGCATCACATTGACATAGACCATTTTTCCTCCCAAAGTAATAAGAAAATGAGGAAGGATCCCTAAAGGTTGACTAAATATTCTGTCAAAGGTCAACATATTTTGAGTCACGGGTGCAAGCTGTGGGGAACCAAAATATTTCCAAGCATTCATAGATAATATGCTAAAAAAAGCACCTTCGTCTATTATAGTGTTAGGAATATTCCTATCACAAACCTACACAGTGATTTGGAAAGGAACGTAAGAAGGAAGACAGGGTTCTGTCAAATGATTCCAATTGATAAAAATCATCTGATTGCTTGAAGGGGGTGCCATCGAGACGAGAAGAGTGTTGATCCTTTGTCTAGGTGAATCAATATTAATGAGGTGGACCTGAGCGACATCCTCACTCTTTTAATGAGGAGTGGGATCGACCAATGACGGAATCATATTGACCACTTTGGTTGCACTCTTCAAGGGAGGAGTGGGATCGATTGATGATGGATCTGGATCAACCACTTTGGCACTCTTTAGATGAAGAGTGGGGCTGATCGAAGACATAACTGGATCAATCACTTGGGTTTCACTTTTCAGATGAAGAGCTGAGTTGATCCATGACGGAACTGGATAAACTACTTGGTTTAGTGGTTCAACCGAGGATGAAACCAAATTGACCACCTGATCAACCAGGCTGATCGGGTATGGAACCAGATTGACCAGTCCATCAACTAATGATAGTTTGGGAGAGGCGTTATGATAGCCATTTGGAAGTTGAATCTTTTCCAAAAGATAAGAAGCCTCATCTATATGAGGGAAAAGGTAAGGGTAATGATCACCTTTGCATAACATACAAGGAAATTTGACATTTCTATTCTTCTTACCAACCTTAATGTCACTAGCATGTTCAGTAGGAGATGATGACGTGGAAGACCACATTTATAAGACCTTGGGGAGATCACGAAAATCCCTAAGAAAGTGGTCACCCTTACAAAGCCTGCAAGGGAATTTGGTTTTGGGATTCTTCATTTTAGACTTGTCGAATTTATCAACACTCCCAGTACAATTAACAGTAGCTGATTATTCGAATCCAACATGACCTAATGTAGTTGGAGGCTTAGTCTCTTTCCGATTCTTCTTCTTCTTCCCCTTATTTTTTTTCTTATTCTTATCAACCTGGCTACTTGATTTAGAGATTTCACTAGGCGAAGAAGGAGAAAGGAAAGGAGACCTGATGGGTGAAGAAGGCGAAAGGTCGACATGAGGTTGATTTGTGGGTGGTGTACTTACATACAAAGCATTAGGTGCATTTGAATCACTGGGAAAATTCAATATCACCAGAGTGGGGGAACAACCAAAACAGTAACCCAATGGTGAGTCTTGGAATACTGAGTGTGGAAATACATAGAGGACCAATGTTTCCAAAATAAGGAAAGGAGAAAGGTTCCTTGGGAAAAGGGGTTCCTTCGTTGGTACTCCAAGGAATTGATGCCATTGACACTGAATCAACCTAAGGTACACTAAGGAAAACAAACATCACACACTACAAATCTAAGAAGCAAACAATCAAACAAACCTTCCCACAATGAAACCACTAGTTGGTGATGAAATCCAACATCACAAGATCAATATGGGAAGGGGCTGGGATAGCGCAGGTGGATCAGTTACGTTGGAAACTTGCTTAACAGACTTACGTCTTGGTGCAAGTTCCCACACAGTTTTACGCATGGGTGTACCCTCCAAGGCTCTTGAGTGACTTTGACCAACTTCTGACCTAAGTATGGTGAAGAATCCCCTTCACCATCACCTTGTGTATCAACCCTACAAATATAGGCTACTAAGGTTACCAACTCACATTCAGCCTCCGGGTGGGTGCAATAAACAGTCGGGAAGGAATGTATGGGAAGGATAGCAAGTCTGAAATTATTCAAGAGAACTGAAGACAAGTGAATCATAATACTACTGAGAACCCCGAACATATTCGGGATTCACAAAGCTCTGATACCAAATGAAACCAGTCATTTCTCATAAAGAGCCCCTAATATACGATCTTTCCACTACATGGGTTAAGCTTCATAGGGGAAATCTCTGCTGCTCTCCTGCACGCGACCTTGTCTTTAACCCTTGTGTGAGAGGGGATCCTGAATATACTTATACGGAAAATTGGATTTACCGCTCCCTAGCACAAGATTCTATGTTTTTCTGATGGATTTGGAAAGTTATCCTCACAACCTATTACAAATCCCTACACTTTAAGCTAATGTAGGTTCTCTACCAGATAATATAAAAGTGTCTGATCAATTTTATAAGCGCTTCATTTTAGGGATGTTGTTTACTCAAGGGTGTGAAAGTGAAACTTATGATGTTTTAGACTCGACTCCAAAAGAATGCAGAATAATGAGATACAAATATTTTTCTTCAATGAATCCTACATACGGGATGGAGAAGAGGTTCAACTTTTTTCAACAAAAACACCCAATTCCCAAACACAATTTTCTAAATGAAATCTACTACACTACCCAATATCAAGAATGCAATTATCCTCTTTATTTGATTTTAAAAGAAAGCAAATGAAAATCCTTTAATGTTGCATTACTTTCAATCAAAATGAAAGAGTCAGATGCAGATACAAAAGACACAAAGCAAAAATATTTCAAACACAGAATGCACTCAAAGGATAATGAGAATTGAAACAAATAAGTATGATAACTCATTCAATCAAGAACTCAAAGATGCAAAAGAGAAAGAAGATAAACACTCATGAAAATCCTCAAACGAAAAGCAACAAGAAACATAAATCAAGCTAGGTTGTCATAAGAGTCCTAATCATCCAGAAAAGCGAGATGTTTCAAATGAAGACAAGAAAGCTCAATACCAAGAAACCTTTGCAAACCCTAGTTAATGAACGGTCCTAAACAACCAAGTAATCTGAAATATTTATGAGATGAAGATAAGACAAACTCAAAGGAAAAAAGAACCAAGGGATCATGTTAACCCAATGTAATACCCCAAGGCTGAGCCCTTGCTGAATTGAAATGATGTTTAATGAAGTTTATAGGCTGGTGAGCCAAGTATTTATAAGTTAGGAGGCTTATGTGTTTATCAGGCCGGAGAGCCTAGATTCTAAGGCCAATGAGCCTATTTTTGTATATGTAATTATGTAGATCATTAATAAAATTCATCCCTATGTGTAGACCAACCTTGAAGAAAGAGTTATGTGGGACTAAGCTCCACTAAGAAGGGAAAGGGAAGGGGGATGAGAGGCTAGGAAAAAGTGGCTAATCTTGAGGGCTTAACCAAAGGGAATATTATAATGTATTTTCCTAAAATACTAAGGCTTGGGAAATAAACCCTGTTATACTAAGTTCCTTTGGGGAGAGGAATGAAATCCAAGTGGAGAGGAATGAGCTCTTGGAGAGCCACATGTCATCCAGGACGCATGTAGATTTATGTGGGAAAATCTATATTTGTGGGGGTTTTCTCACCATTCTTTCCATCCTTTGCCCCATTCCCTCACGCAATGAGAATTCATCCATTTCTACCATTTTTGAACCCTCTGCCATCGTGAACCTCTGTAACTTATGCGTACTAGTATTTTTGTTGAGCTCATACCCTGCCTTGCCTGATTTCGCTACTATGGTTACCCGTTTGACTTAGGAGTTGGATAGAAGAAGCAGGTTGTCATTCCTGTGGTTTTGAAGAGGCAGGTTTTTAGGCCCGTGGGCTGAAGAAGAAGGTTGTCAGGCCTCTGAGAAACTCTCTCCAGGTGATAGAGATTGCTAGGGAAGTGATTTCTCCTAGAGGGAGACCAGGAGCAGCTACAAAGCTATGAGAATTCCTGATCTAGCCTATTGCTGAAGCCATGAAAGGGAAGTGGAGAAGTCAATGGACTATGGAACAAGGAAGGTGTATATTCCTAGGGTGGGACAAGCATGTGGGGGATGAGAGTCTGTGAGCAATGGGCATAAATAGGCTCCTTGGAAAGAAATGCTTCCTATTGCATTGTGCAATTTTCCATAGTCTCAACCTAGCCTAGGATTTCGTTTACGTTGGGTGGATTTTAGTCCTAGCTCAGGGGTGACCCATTGTTGATAGCTTGGAGCAACATGGTCTAAGGCTGGGAGGTTCATGGAAGTTTTGCACGCAGTTGGTGGTATTCTCATAAAAATGTAAGTACTGATTCTATGTTAATTTTAAATGTTGTGTTTAAGTACATGTATGAAGTTTATCAGAATTGTCTGTGTTTATTGAATGTATGTGTTTATTGTCACTTCCGCACGAATCTATGTATGAGAAGAATTCCTATATCTATTAATTTTGTGTTAGATATATATATATATATATCAGAGTTTGAACAGAGTAGATATTTTTGGTAGCATGCCCGACCCTGGGATGGCTGGGTACATTACAATATGGTATCAGAGCCCATGGTTTCCACACTGAACCTGAATGGGCCACGAATGTAGAATTTGGAGTAAAATTTCCACAAGTAATTAAAATTATAGAGTGTCAAGAGGGCGCTAAGGGAATACCTTGGTTGTTTTTAGAAGCTCAAGAGGTATAGCAGTTGGATAAACCATGAAAACCATGGTATTGGGCCACTAGATATGTTCAGAAGAAGATAGATCCCTCACAACCACCAGATTTGGAGAAGGTACATGGATGTTAAGCACATAAGTCCTTCAGACTTCACCCCTCTGGTCATTTTAAAACTAAAGTAGAGAAAACTAATGAAGTCCATAACCAATCCAGACCATCCATTTCCAGGGACACGTGTCCTCAGATTAATCAATGCTCCGAGTTCGACAGTCTGGGGGTTGTGGGGTGTTTAGAAGCGAAATCATCTGAAGTCTCGGAATGAATCTCAAGCATAGATCATTCTGGACGAGGAGAACAGTTGGATTTCCCAAGTGGTTTGGTGGTTCGGTTTTTGGGGAAATCCATTGGGGATTGCGTGGTGAAGAAGTCGTCGAAGTCTTGAAGCTACGGGAAGCAGTTGTCGACAGTCGACAATTCAGGAGTTTTGGAAAGGTGGAGATGAGAAGGAATCCTCAAATTCATGGTTTGTTAAAGTGACGTGACAATATGACGTCACCGGGGGTGACATGGACCTATTCGACAGTTCAATAGTTCGACAAGGTTAAGAAAGTGTCGATGATAAGAAATCCTTGAGGTCCTGAAGCGCTGTATATGATGTGGCATGATGATGTCACCTAGGGTGACGTGGACCTACCCCATGTCTGCCACATGTCACCTATTTTTTTACTTTTGACAGGCCCTTAGTATTGATTGGGACTTGATATGTGTCACTCGGTGGTGGGGCCATGCGTCGCCACCTTGATTAATGACAACTATACTACGCGGACCCCGGGAGGTTAAGAAGTTTGGAGTTTGGCGTTCAGGGGAAAGTTGTTGGAAATACTTCCAGATATCTGAAGTCTCGGAGTCCCGAAGTCCCGAAGTTTCGAAGTCATGAAGCACCGAAGTATTGTGGTTTGGTGACGTTACCTGGGGTGACGTGGACACACAATATGCGTGCCACATGTTAATGTGTTTTGTGCTTTTCAAAGGCTTATTTTTCCAATTAGAAATTGACACATGTGACCCCTCTGATTGGGCCATGTTTCTGCTTCTTGGGATGTGTCACATAGCACCTGAGTGCACAGTACAAAGTGGACCCCAGGAGTTCACCAATTTGGCGTTCATAAGGAATGAAGTGTGAGGAAGGTGAAACCCTTGAAACTCTAAAGAGCAGAGTAAATCCTCACCGTTGATTGAGATAGGACACACAATAGTAGATCCCGTAGTCCGGAGGATTCAAGGAATAAACAGTTGATGTCGAGGACTTCCAAAGGCCCGAAGGCCAGAGTCCATATTGACCGTTAATCACAGAGGACGTGTGGCACCAGATCCCAAGGTCCAGAGAAGTGGTACTCCAGAGGAAATGAGTCACAGATTTCTATGAGTAGAGAACTCCCAAAGGTTGGAGTTAATCTCGACCGTTGGTTGAGAGATGACATGTGAAGTCAAGAGAGAGAATCTCCAGTGAGTTGACACTTCAGGAGATTTGTAGAGAAGTGCTTTGGAACTCGTCGAAGCCAGATTCCCAAGGCTCCTATCCACCATAGATCTAAACAAAGAATGAGGACCGTCAATCTGGATGTCCTTCGAGTATTCAGAAAATTGGCCTTCAGGGGAAATGTATTGTAATGAAGGAAGATCCTCCGAAGCCCTAAAGGATTGAAGCATAGAATAAGTTACTAATTTTTAGCGCTTGGTCACAACCCGTGGTCACATGAATTTGGGAGCCTAAGA
>JASDQU010654980.1:0-27891 GCA_032191745.1 Picea mariana | reverse complement strand
ACTCGGAGCTGTCACCTTGGGCTACAATACACAAGCTTTTATTTTTCATGGTAGATTACTATTGATCTTGCACTTTAATTTATGTACTGTTATTGTGTAAAGAAAAGTGTTTACTTAGAATTTTTAATCGAGAACTTAAAATCATCATACCTTTATGCTCGCTGCATCGATTGATCTCCTTGACCATCGATCCTTGATTTCTATGATTGTTTTGTTTGTTTTACTGATTATTTGAAGAGTTTGTTCTTTATCTGCCATCCTCACCCCTAGATCATTAGTCCATGCCTGAGTAGTTGGCTAGGAGCCGAATCGATGATTGTCACTTCATTGCATAGAGACCTATAGATTATAATGCCCTTCTTTTCTATGCATGGATGATGAGCGAAGGATAGTTTTCCCAGCCGTCTACCCCTGTTGATTGTTCATGGTTCAGTGATTGTCTTGCGCCTTGTTGCAATTGATTACCTCTACGATTGTTTATCCTTTCCCACGATGAATCGCTTATGATCCTCTATGTTTGATCTCTACACTTTTAATGCATTTCCTTGCGAAGTATCTCTGCGTTTTCAATACATTTCATGGCAATTTAAGTTTGCGTGTGATATGTTTCCTAGAGAATTTACTGTGTGGTTTTTTTTTATACATCTGGTCTGCCAATTAACTTTTCGATTATTACATTTCATTGGAAAAATTGATCCGTGTTTGAATAGAGAAGTTGTTGTTGCCATGCGTTTTCCTTACTCTGCATTGACAGTATTTTATGCGTTGATTGGACAACGAATTTATCATATTTCAGAAAGCAATGTCGTTGTTATACACCATTAGTTTTATAAATAGAATATCATCAGTTTCATTATTGGAATGCAATGCATTGACCGTGTTTTTCATGCCAAACTGACCATGATTTCATTGCTTCTTGACAGTGTTTTATATGCCAAACATACCACGATTTTGTTGACTGCATTTTCCCTTGTTGATTGCATTTTTTTTTTAAACTGATCGCAACATCATACCTTAATAGGCACGGCTGTACCCTTTGAATGAAGGAAATTTGAATAGTTAATCACACCTCGATTTTCTATTTGGGGAACTGCGATCTGAATCCTTTTATGACAATAATTCCTCTCTTCATTTTAATGTATTTGAAGGCGAATTTACCATTTACTTGGACAACGATTTTCATTGACGGTTGTGCCAACGTTTAATCAACCACCAAAATTTTACCTACATTTTTCTTGAAGGTTGTGCCTGAGTTTTAATACACCTAGAACCATCTAACTACGTTTTTTTCATTGACTGTTGTGCCAGCATTTTAATTAACCATGGATTTACCAGGAATTTTCCACTGGTTGTTGTGCCTATGTATTTTCTTAACCACGAATTTCCAGCAAATTCCACTATGGTACCTTGCATTTTTTTTACATTTACCTGACAACAAAATTATGTTATCATTGACAACGAATTAGTATTTGACATCGTTATTAAATAACATTATATTGATTATTGAAAGCGCATCAAAATTGTTTAGTTTGACAACTAATTTTATTGAATTATGACAACAAGTATATGTAGTGTACACCGATTTTATTTTGAGAAAATGATTGATATTCATCAGCAATTTAAGCCAGCAATAGCTTGTACACCTATAACATAATCAATAATAGGCAGCAATGATGTTAGACAACTTATATTATTTAATATACCAACATCTTGATTATTAATAGACCCCCATAGCAACTACAATTAGACAACGATTTTTGGGTAATGGTGACTGCGATTTGAATGTTTAATGACTTATGTAGATAGCATATATGCCCCAACTGTCGGCTTTGATTTTAGCTTACTCATCATTTCCGGCCAGCTACCTTTTTATTTGATGACAATGCCACAATTTCAATCACCATCATGCATGCATGTATAATAATCGATGGATGAAAGTTGCAGTGAGTCTATGCCCCCTTGCAGATGGAATTATCTATCTTGACCCACTGTTTAATCAACATTAACACCTCTGCACAGGATAGGGAGATGGATGTAAGGTCGATAAGACATCTGGGTTAATGTACCTCCTATTTTGCATCCCCAAATTAGTTTAAGCTTTCGTCCACTTCGAAAATGAATTTGGTTGGTTGGTAATATGTTGAACGTTTTTATGAGAAATAAATTAATTCCAAGAAATTAAACTCCTTGTTTTTGAGAAATTATGTTTCATTGATGGTGAGTGATTGATTCAATGAATAGCGATTAACACCTGGGTTTTTAATGTTGTTAGAAAACGAATTATATCGCTTATTCCTGGTCAATTCCTTAATTAATAAATCCCTTTCTATAGATAGAAAAATCATTATTTATTTGACATTGATTTTTATCAATACTACTTCTATATCCTATTACTGGATATCGATCTGTATGTACTTGGACAAGTGATTTTTTATGTATCACGACAATGATTTTCACTAGTTACAATATTAATTATTAATACACATCGAAATTGTGTTGGCATTGTTTTTCTCTTGGTAGCATTACTTGAACAACATTTTAGTTATGGTTTTATTGTTGTTTAGCTATGAATTTGTTCCTGTTTAAAGGATCTTCATTGTACAATGATTTTATTACTTTTGTTTCATAGATTATAATTGTTTCATAGGTTATTTTGTTCCATAGAGTATCGACTGTATTTGTTTCATAGATAACGATCTTATTACATTATTATTTGCGTTCCATAGATAGCAAATTTATTTTATTTTATTCTATCTTCATACTTGATAGTCAATTTGGTCTCCTATCGCGTCGAATTTTCTTGGTTCATTGTTCTAGATAAGTTTTTGCACCTTGGGTACTATCACACCTACCAATTGGGGACGGCATGACTCTTGAGGAGGGCATCATTGCACCCTATTGATGGCAACGATGATAACCTAACCAAAGTTATGTGCTTCCCGTTGTGGGCATTGTGTTCGTCATAGTAGATGTTGGTATTTCTATTGTAACGTTGGATCGTGCTTGTTCCTCACTCTCTGTGAGGTTCAAGTTACCAACGTCACTTGTTTTTGGTTGCGTCTGGATGATCTTAATGTTATCCCATAGTCTAGTCATTTTATCTGTCTAGTTGTTGTCACATGTTTCCCCAGTTGCACGATGTGCTAAGTATGGTCTAGGTCGTTGCGGTCAGTTGCTTGACTTGCTTGCGTGGTGATTCGTCGTCTTGTTTTGTTGGTTAATTATTTCCGTAGTTACCTTCCTTCCTAGAAACAAAAGAAAAATTGCTTCACTTGTAGTTGTAATGATGGGGTTGTTACATATGGTATCAGAGGGGGTTCAACCCGCGACTTGGGAACACTATGACTTTCGCTGATATGATGTTTGATTATAATGTTGCTAATTAAGTTGACTTGTATTCATGCAGGTAATCATTCTTAGAGGATGTTGCGGAGGTAGATGACGGGGTGCTAGGGGAGGGTTTAACATCCATGCTTGAGGGGTATAACCCCCAGGGAAACAAAAAATTTGTCAGTCAGGAGAAGATAGCGGTGGGTGATGTGGTTGGGATGATGAGGTCTTTTCAGAGAATGTCTGAGGCACTAATCAGCCGTTTGGATAGAGATGAGGCCAGGGCATCGACACCCCCTGAGGTTCCATCGCACACTACGATCGGTACTGGTATCATTCACTGTGAACTCGAGAAGGTCAAATTTCCTGATTTCTTTGGTGCCCCGAATGGCACATCCGCCGAGGCATGGTTCGAGAATATCGGGATGTGCTTTGCACTTCGTGACTATACCTCCAACATGAAGGTCCGCATGGTGGTCTTTCAACTGAACAAGAGCACTCTTCTATGGTGGAAGACACTCCTGCCACAATTGAACATGGTCGTCGAAGATGTGTCATGGGAATTGTTCGAGGAATGGTTTTGAGAGATGTAACTATAAGAGGAATTCATTGAGCGTTAGCTCAATAAGTCCAACACCTTGCGACAGGTTGGCCATATGGTGCCCGAGTATGAGGCCTATTTTATGGAGTTTCTTTGGTACATTCCGCACCTTACTACCAAGAAAATTAAGGTCAACATATTCTTATTTGGCCTTAACGTCAGCATACGTGCAAAGGTTAGGATTTTGATGCCTCATACCTTGCATGATGCCATCCAAAAGGCCCTCATAGCATAGGAGTATCTTATCAGTGGGGCTCAAAGTAGGACTCCAGCGAGACTAGTAGGGAAGATATCATCTGGTGTGCAAAAGCATCAAACACTAGCTAGACAAATGCTAGGATATTGTGGCTTCCATAGAGGATTCACTTTCAGTACACCTCGGTGACCAATTCCTCAACAGTGGAATCCTTACCGAGGACCAAAAAATCACTAGCAACATTGACCGGAACCACAACATTTTAGGCATGTTCAATAGAACAGACCAGGATTCCAGGCTGGTGGGATTTCGAATTCTACTTCGGTTACCAGGAGCACTGGTCCGAAGAAGGGTTGTTGGACATGTGGGGAGCCAAACTACCAACACTAGTGCCAAATGGAGAGGAATAGAGAATCTGGATCAGTCAGACCCACTACCGTGGGAGATTTGGGCAAGGCCCATTAGATTCATGTAGCAATGAATAACTGCCGAGCAACGCACAAGTCGACTATGCTAGAGACGTCATGTACCATTGCTGACCAGACCCTTAGTATTTTGATAGATCCCGGTGGTACCGAGAGTTGCATTTCTGGTGCAGCGCTAAAGAGAATTAAGGTAAAGGTAGTCAAACATGATAATTTTAGCTTTGTAGAGATGGATTCGAGAGCCAAACAAAAGGTTGGATGAAAGGTTACGGGCTGTACCCTTAACCTGGGAGATTTTGTCATCAGGTCCAACCTGTATGTCAGGATGTTAGGATCTTATGATGTCGTGATCAGTATGGACTGGTTGGAATCACATGAGGTGATACTCAATTGTAAAACGAAATGATTGAGCTTGGTTGGTGATGAGGGACAAAGATGCGTGATTGTAGGATGAAACTAGGGAGTTTCCATGAGGTTCATATGTTCCTTACAGCTACGGAAGTGCATGCGCAAGGGAGGTAAGATTTATGCAATCCTTGCGTTAAACAAAAAGGGAGTAGCGGAAGGTCTAGAAAACCTTCCAGTGGTGAGAGAGTTTGCAGACATCTTCCCGGAGGAGTTACCTGGGATGTCGTCAGAGAGGGAATTGGAGTTTACCATAGACCTAAAATAGGGGACTGAACCGATAGCAAGAACACCTTATCAAATGTCAACCCTGGAGTTACAGGAGTTGAGAATGCAACTGAAGGAGCTAATAGACCTAGGACTTATACATCCAAGTGTCTCACTGTGGGGCGCGTCTGTTATTTTAATACAAAATAAGGATGGGTCATGGAGACACTCCATTGACTATCGTCAATTGAACAAGGCAACGATCAAGAATTAGTATCTGTTGCGGAGGATTGATGATCTATTTGATCAGATGAAGGGTGTGACAGTGTTTTCCAAGATCGACTTGAGATCAGGGTATCACTAGTTATGGATCAAGGAGGACGACGTCCCCAAGGACACCTTTAAGATGAGGTTTGGACATTGTGAGTTTACTATTTTATTGTTTATATTGATAAACACCCCAAGGGTATTTATGAGTTTGATGAATGGGGTGTTCCGCGAGTACTTGGACAAGTTCATCAAAGTATTCATTGACGATATTTTGATTTACTCTCGGATGATGGAGGATCATGACGAGCACTTGTGCTTGGTACTACAGTGTCTGCAAGAGCACAAATTGTATGGGAATTTGTCCAAATGCTCGTTTTGTCAATCGAGGATTCACTACCTAGGGCATGTCATATTTGATGAAGTTATCGCTGTGGATACAATAAAGGTTGAGGATATTATGAAATGGTTTGCGCCAATGAATGACTCAGAAGTGCATAGCTTCATGGGTTTAGTGGGATAATATCGACGGTTCATCGAAATACTTTTGAAGATAGAAAATCCAATCACGGAATTGCAGAAGAAGAACAAGAAGTTTGTTTGGACCGAGAAAAGCATGGAGGCATTTTGGAGGTTCAAGGAGCTGTTGACAATAACACCTATACTAAAGGTCCTTGAAATGGATGAAAATTTCTTGGTATGCACTGACACATCCAAGGAAGGCTTAGGCGAAGTCTTGATGCAAGACGATCGTGTGATCGCTTACATCTCGAGGAAATTGAAAAGGCATGAGGAGAACTGTGTGACGCATGATTTGGAGTTGTTAGCCATTGTTTATTCCTTGAGAGTTTGGAGACACTACCTTATTGGACAAAAAATTGAACTAAAAACAGACCACTATGGACTACAACACATCTTTATGCAAGGCGACCTGAACGTGCGACAATGACGTTGGTCGGAATTGCTTAACGAGTACGATTTTGAGATTACTTACATAAAAGGAATAATGAATCGAGTGGAAGATGCATTGAGTTGGAGACCACACATATTTTCAGTGTTTCCCCTTCAGACGAATCTACGTGAAAATATTCTAACTTTACATTGCGACGATGACTGGTACAAAGAGGTCAAGGATTTTATCAGACAAAACACAATGATGGAATCAAGATTTGAAGGATTTACATTGGAAAACAATGGACAACTGATATTTAAAAATAAAATTTACATACCACCAAACGACGAGTTGAGTATTTTGATCCTAAACGAGGATCTCAAAGTAGTGTACATGGCTCACCCAGGAGTCACAAAGATGAGGGTGGACCTTAAACCCTTATTCTTCTGGAAAGGAATGAAGGTAGACATAGTCAAATATGTGGCTAGATATCTAGAATGTCAACAAGTAAAGGCTAAACATAGACATCCAACATGATTAGTATAGCCACACGCTATTCCAGAATCGAAATGGGAGGTTATTTTGATGGATTTCATTGTTGGATTGCCACTGATGGCAAGGAGACAGGACTCGATTTTTGTGGTAGTTGACACTCTGATGAAGAGTTCTCATTTTATTCCTTTGTGTATGACATATCAAAAACCTGACATAGCTATAATTTTCATCAGTGAGATTGTGAGGCTTCATGGCATGCCTAAGAGGATTATATCCGATTGAGGATCGGTGTTTACTAGACGATTTTGGACTAGTTTCCAAGAGGCCTTTGGAACCCAACTTAACTTTAGTACTGTGTATTACCTGTAGACATACGGGCATATCGAACAAACAAACCAAGTCTTGGAGGACATGTTGCGTATGTATGTGATGGACCAACAGAAGCGATGGGAGTAATTCTTGCCATTGGTAGAATTCACATATAACAACAGTTACCAGAGCACCATTAAGATGGCACCTTTCGAGTTTCTTTATGGGAGATTGTGTTGAAAACCTTTGATTTGGGATTGACTTGAGGATAGGGTCCTGTTGGGACCAAAAGCGATCCAAGAAATGGAATATCAAATGCAAACAATAAGACAAAGGATCAAAGAAGCGCAAGATCGATAGAAGATTTATGTCGATGCACACCATGTCGACCATAGTTACGAAGTTGGTGATTGAGTCTTCTTGCGGGTAAAACCACATAAGATTTCAATAAAGTTTGGAAAGGGAGATAAAATCTCTCCTAGATTCATGGAACCTTTCAAGATTTTGGAGAGGAAGGGGCCTATGGCCTATAGACTAGCCTTGCCTGATTATTTGAGGCGTATGCAAGATGTTTTTCACGAGTTCCTTGCAGGTATCGGACAAGGGGGCACCCATGGCTGAGCTGATTCGCATCCTGGATCATTGCATTTGACAACTACAGCATCGACCAGTAGATCAGGTCAAAGTCTAGTGGGACAACTATAGTCCGCACTCAACGACTTGGGAGGACGCATATGATATGCACCATCTGTTTCCATTTTTGTTTGATAGATAGACTTATGATACTGTGATACACATTATTTCGACACTTATATACTCTGAAACTTTGGGACAAAGTTTAGACCAAGAGAGAACTTATTCTTGTGTGCACTGAGTGAACTTATTATTTGAGGACACTTTCTTACAAGTGATCCAGATTATTATACTATTGGGCATCTGATTATGATTTTGAGGGGATGAGGTAGATGACAGGGTGCTAGGGGAGGGTCTAGCATCCATGCTTGAGGGGTCTAACCCCTAGGGAGATGAACAAGTTTTAGGGCAGGAGCAGATAGCGGTGGGTGATGTGGTTGGGTTGATGAGGTATTTTCGGTGAATGTCTGAGGCACTGATCAACCATTTGGATAGAGATGAGGCCATGGATTCGGTACCCCCTGAGGGTCCATCACACGCTCCGATCAGTACTGGTATCATTCACCGTGAACTCGAGAAGGTCAAATTTTCTAATTTCTTTGTTGCCCTGGATGGCGCAGCCACCAAGGCATGGTTCAAGAATATGGTAACGTTCTTTACACTTCGTGACTATACCTCCAAAAGGAAGGTTTGCATTATGGTATTTCAACCAAAGGGGAGCGCTCTTCTATGGTGGAAAGCACTCTTGCAACAATTGAACATGGTCGTCGAAGAAGTGTCATAGGAATTGTTCGAGGAATGGTTCTGAGAGAGGTACCTATCAAAGGAATTCATTGAGCATTATCTCAACAAGTTCAACACCTTGCGACACGTTGGTTGTACGGTGCCTGAGTACGAGGCCCATTTTATGGAGTTTCTTCGGTATGCTCCACACATTAATACCAAGAAACTTAAGGTCAACAGATTATTTTTTGGCCTTAACGTCAACATACGTGTAAAGGTTAGGATTTTGATGCCTCATACCTTGCATGATGTTGTCTATAAGGCACTCATAGAAGAGGAAGAGCTTATCAGTGGGGCTCAAAGCAAGACTCCATCGAGACTAGCAGGGAAGATGTCATTTGGTGCAAAACAACATCAGACACCAACTAGACAGATGCAAGGATATCATGGCTTCCATAGAGGATCCACTTTTACTACACCTCGGTGACCAGTGCCTCAGCAGAGGACTCCTTACCAAGGACCACAACATCAATAACAATGTCGACCACAGCCACAATAGTTTAGGCTTATTTAGTAGAACAAATGAGGATTCCAGGATGGTGGGTTGTTGGATTCTACTTCGAGAACCAGGAGCACTAGATCAAAGAAGGGTTGTTGGACATGTGGGGAGCCAAACTACCAACACTACTAGCCAATGGAGAGGACTAGAGAATTTGGATCAGTTGGACCCAATACCATGGGAGATTTGGGCAAGGCCCATCAGATTCATGCAGCGGTGAATAACTGCTAGGCAGTGCACCAGTCGATTGTTCTAGAGACATCATGTATCGTCGCTGACTAGACCCTTAGTATTTTGATAGATCCCGGTGCTACCGAGAGTTTCATTTCTGGTGCAATGCTAAATAGGATTAAGGTAAAGGTAGTCAAACATGATGATTTTAGATTTTTAGAGATGGCTTTGAAAGCCAAACAAAAGGTTGGATGTGTTAGTGTCATAAGTCACTCCTGGATTGCTTGTAGGAGCAGAGCCCAACGCCCATCAGTTTTATGTCATGATAGTTTTAATGGGTGATCAAATGGGTAGAGACTCAGGAAGATATCACTCTAACTCGGGAAATGAGCCTGGTATGTAAGGAACAAAGGAGGTCTTGATCTAACTTCAGTCAGTGGGTTGATTAAAAGATGAGAAGGTGGAAGACTTGGTAAGAAGAGTGAGCAAACTACCTCAGGTAACAGGCCTTTCAATAGTTTGTAGAAGAAAAAATATGAATGCAAGATCCTCTTAGTTCAGGGCTTTGAGAAACTAAAAGGGGGACTTGACTGGATCCTCCAATTCCAAGTCGTTCAGTGCTAAGAAAATCACAGGGACCGATTAGAAATAATGCAATTGTTACAGTGATCCAACCTACATCATCCTATAACAGTTACAACTCGAAAGGATCCTCCAATTCCGAGCTGCTCTAATACAGTGTAAACAAAGACATGAAAGAAATTGACATTCATAAGGCAAGAAGTCTCAAAAGTCCACACATAACCAAGAATAACAGTGCTTTATTAAAGCCTTACAACCAGGAGCCTTGCTCAACCATTGATAGATTACAAAAATACAAAGACTGAGTCTTTATACTTAGAAATTTTTTCCTAACAGAGGTGTGCTCAGTCATCCAAGGCTTGGTATCCCTTCATCCAAATCTGGATGGATATTCTTCATCAGACGCCACCTTAACTGCGCATGGCTCCTGTAAGGGGAGTAGCTGAGCCATTAAGTGCCAAGTTAGCATGTGCAGACCTCTCTAGCTAGTCGAGGACTTGCCATGGCTTCTTTGGAAAAAATTGGTACACAGGACCCTCTCGAGTGGACAACTTGCCAGACTCTCCATGCCTTACACTTAATGAATGAGGAGAGGTTTCAACCACCCCTTCTCTCCTTCATTTACTCCAAGAGAAAACCAGGATTGAGGCCGAATCAGATGACACCTGATGATCCTTTCGGCGACTAGACTCAATTCCTTTGGCCCCTTTTGCACAACTCTTTTGTTTCCCAAGTGACCACGGGCTGTGACCTTGTGTTTATTCTCAAAGGTGATTTCGACGTTCATGAATAGGAAGGAGATGATCCTTGCTTATCACATTCGCGATGAGAAAAACGTCGATATGGCTTAATTGGGTGCCACGCATCCCTCTCAGAGCTGACGGTCTTGAACTCACTTGATGATGTTGTGGGCCTAGGTCATGGACGCTGTTGGCACTTCGCGCCTCGGTGATATGAAGGAGCTACTCCTTGCACTTTGAAATTGTGATGGGCGAAAAGGCGAGGAGCCTAATCGCGCACCAGGTGTCCCCTTTGGATGGACAGCTTAGACTGCTCCGTGATACTGCAGGCCCGACTTTGGGCGCTTTTGGCGCTTTGGGGTTTGGGGTTTCAAGATGTAGAATGACATGGAATGCTCACCCTTCGAACTCTCGAATGCCGAAACGCCAACATGACTAGATCTCGCGCCACACGTCCTTTGGATGGACGACTGCTATCCTTTCCTGCACACAATATGGGCATCATCCATTGCGCTAATCTAGGTGAAACTCCGCTAACTGCGATTTCCCTCCAACCTTTGATCTGCTCTTATTGATGAATCTGGACCGTTGGCAATATAATTTTTCCCGCTTACTTGCTTGGAAGCCCGAAGCAAGATTTTCCCGTGCTGTGCTTGGGTGCTCCTTGTGAAACTTGCAGACTTGAATACTCTTATGCCCAGGACAAGAAATGTTACTAACATTAGGCTCCATGGGGGATAGATTCGTCCCTGTGATGCTCTAAGGACTCATTTTGCAGCTCCAGTGCCTTGCTGTTGGGCTATGGGGTCATTTATTTAAAACTTAAACATAGAAATAAAAACAATATTTACAACCGCTAAAGAGCCATATGTGGCTCACGAGAAAAATATTTTTAGGAAATTCCCATTCACAGGGCCATTGAAAACTTCTTGATCCTTCAAATCCCGTACCCTGTAGGTGTTATTCGAGAATACTTCAGATACTTTGAAAGGCCCGATCCACAGGGCTTCAAATTTTCCGTGCTTTTCTTTATCTTGTTTAGGAGAATCCCATTTCAATACTAGGTCTTCTATTTGAAACTCTTCTTTCTTGGCCTTCTTATCAAAAACTTGCTTGATCCTTTGCTAATGGTCCTGAATTCTGCCCATTACCTGCTCCCTAGCCTGCTGGACTTCCACTAGTTGATGAATTCTTCTGATCATGTCATCCGGATCCTCTTGATGATCTTGGAGGAATTTTGCTACAGGAATGGCTAAATGAGAAGGAAAAACAACCTCTACTCCATAGACTAATTGGAAAGGAGAGAGGCCTATAGATCTCTTCGTGGTCACTCGATCGGCCCATAGAGAAAATTTCAATTTTGAATGCCAGGCCTTCTTGTTGTCTTCCAACAGTATTTTGATGATCCTTATCAGGCTTTTGTTGGAGGACTCTTCTAAACCGTTGCCCTGGGGATAGTATGGGGTGGAGTGAATCAGTTTGATCCCCAATTTCTCACAGAACTTGGCTAATGGCTCAGCCCTGAAAGAGGCTGCGTTATCAATGACAATCTTACTCGGTCAGCCGAATCTTGTGATGAGGTCTTCCAAGAATCCAATGATTACCTTGTGGGAAGCACTCCCGGTGGGGATGGCTTCAATCCACTTGGTGAACAAATTGATAGCAGTCAGGATCCATTTGTGCTACCCACTGGAAGCGGGGTGAACTTCTCCAATGAAATCTAGGCCCCATTGTTGGAAAGGTCCTATAACAACCACATGAGTTAAAGGCAGAGACTTGAGTTGTTGTTTTCCTGCATATCTTTGAAATTTGATGCAAGCTCTGACCCTTCTATAGAAATCACTGAATACAGTGGGATAGTAGTACCCAGCCCTGAGGATTTTGTAGGCTGTGGTATTCCAGAAATGATGCCCTCCACATAGGTTGTTGTGAAATTCAACCATGATCCTGTCAGCCTCTTGCGGATCTACACATTTCAAAAGCAACCCCAAGGGGTCTTTCCAATATAAAACTTGATCGATAAGGCAGTATCTGACTACTTTGAACTTCAGAGATTTTGCCTTGTTTCTTTGCAGGCCATCTGAAGGCCGCAACTCTTGTAGGAAATATATGACATCCTTATACCAGGGACATCGAGCTAATGGGGGCTCCCTGTGAGGATCTATTTCAGAAAACTAACCCTATTGGATTCCTGAGCATCTGTTGATGAAACTTACCCCCAAATCTTGGAAATTGGCTTCATCCAACAACTTGGCTAAACCTTGACCTTTGATCAATTTGGTAGGCTTTATTTCCAGGTCAAATTCTAGAATCTTGGCTATCCACTTACTCCTTCTCCCATCTATGTCAAGTTGAATATGAATGTCTTTAACAACAACTGAGGGGACGTAAGCGATGATTTTTGACTGCAGGACATAGATTCTAAATGCCTTGAGAGCCTTTACCAGGGCATAGGCCTACTTCTTCATAGTGTCATACCTGACTTCAGCATCCCTCAATGCTCGGCTGAAATAGGCAATAGGTAGGTCTAACCCAACCTCGTTTGTCTGTAGTAAAAAGATAGACATCGTGTTAGGTGAGGCAAAGGAGAAAATAAGAAAATCCTTTGAGTAATCGGGACTGATAAGCACAGGGGCTTCAGTCAGGGCCTTCTTTATTTGCTCAAAAGAATTTCACGATTCAGAAGTCCACCTCACTTTGTTTCCTTTCCTTAACATGGCTGTTATAAGTTTTGCCTCCTCAGCAAAGTTAGGCACAAACCATCAACTCAAGAGAGGATGGCATAAATATGCTTGGTCTTGGCTAAACTATTTGGCAATCATGGAAGAAACCATTTTTCAGAATAAAGATACTATTAAAAAAAACGTCAAATCAAAATTTAAGGAAAAAATGTGGTGTGATAAAGACTTAGACGAAAAAATAAACTTAAGTATTATAAAGATGTAATCAACCCTAATCTAGAATATCAAAATTATCTATATGTTTTGCCAAGTGTAAAGAAAAAATAATCATTTCTAAGATAAGAACAATTGCTTAGGAGCTCCATAGTGAAACTAGGCATTGGTCAATTCCTAAAACGCCATGGGATGAAAGAGTGTGTCACCTTTGTGACACTAAGAAGGTTGAAGATGAAAAACATTTTCTCTTAGATTGTCTAGCCTATACCCATATTAAACCTCATTTTCAAAATATTTCTCACACTACCAACCTTCCTAACCTCTTAACTCAACAAAAGTATGGTGATCTTGGAAATCTTTTCTTAATGTTTTTCGAGCACAAAAACAAAATTCTAAAGAATCACAAGTAATCACTTAACCTCTTAAGGTATGATATACCAATTCGGTCTTAGTGGACATTAATCATCATGATCATCATCATCATCATCATATCCTCCTAATGTGATAGGAGTATGAAATGATATAATATATGCAACATCCCACTATGGCACATTGAGCGAACTTATTCTTTGAGGAGACTTGCTTGCAAGTGATCCGGATTATTACGCTATTAAAAATTTTGATTTTGATTATGAGGTGTTATGGGTTGATGACATGTTGTTTTACTACATTGACATAGACAAGAGCTATTGGCTCGGTTTTACTAAGTGTGCAGGATTTTGGACCTCAAGGATGCAGAGGCATCGATGGAACCCCTTGGACTCTGGATCGAGTCAGAGAGTGTACCATTGGGGTTTGATTGGTGTACTGATATTAGTGGATATGATTAGATGATATGATATGGATATGTTCTGACATGATTTGTTGATGATGCAGGCTGACAATAGCTTTCCGACTAGACTCACATGTGGAGTAAAGGGGTCACACACGACTACCAAAGATGTTGAGGGAGAGGTGTGGACAGCGGCCCTGCCACAACCTACTAGCACTCCCGCCATGGCTCGAATTGTAGGTTAACATTTACCTAGTTCGAGAGGACCCACGATGCCATGAGGGAAGACTGCGACAGTTGCTCATGATGATTCTAAGGGGCACGCAATAAGGCGGAGGCCTTATTCCTTAGAGACCCTTAGTCTCCCACAAGTTCACCTAGCGAAGTATTGACTCCAGGGTTTATTGATATCTACCAAGTCAGTCAAGAGGTGAGTGGCACCCTTGGAGCACGTAGTGCATCCTGAAGGGCACGTTGCGCAAGGGAAACAGATTAAGGTGAATGACACCCTTGGAGCACCTAGTGCGTCCTAAAGGGCACATCATGCTGTTGATGATAGAGGAATGAACTTAGATGGCCTTAGGATGAATAACGTGTTAATAATTTTTTAAAAGAAATTCCCTAATTAAATGTCGCCCTGTACGAAAATTTAAAGTTTAAGTCTAAACTATGCTAGTGGTAAAATTTTATCTCTTTATAAATAATAATAATAATAAAAATAATAAAAACCACATAAATAATAATTATGACCTTCCTTAAATCTTGTAACACGAAGGGAGTAGGAAATTAATTGTTTCATAAAAAAAAATCTGTTGGATTAAAAAAAAAATAAAGAAGTGGGATTAGTTGTTTTTATTATTTTGATGATTTAAAATACTAATTAAATGAGAAAAGGGAAAAAGGGTTAATTTCCACACCCGCCTTTTTGAGTTCTAATTAAAAAGCGGAAAGAGGGAAATTCTAAAAATTTAGGAAACTAGGAAAAGTGGTAAACATAAAAAGGGAAAAAGAGGAAAGTCAAACTTAGAAAAAGTATCTACCATTTAAGAGCTTTCTAATTTAAACTGAACTAGCAATTTAATAATAGGGAAAGCCATTAAAATCTGTAAGAGAATTTGGGGACATCTAGAAGTGATTCTAGGAGTAACTCTAGGTGGGTGAGGGAAATAAAGATAATTAATTAACTAAAGAAATTAGTTTATGGAGGAATGTAGGGGATGGGGGACACTTGTACGAAGAGGAATTTTTAGGAATTTATTTTAAAAACTTTAATTAAATAATATTTTAGGAAATAAAGGAATTTCGAAACTCTATATAAGGAAGGAAGGAGAATGATGAAGGAGTATCTTCTGTTTGATTAATGTTACGCTGCATAAATATCTACTTGACTGATTTAACTTGTGAGAGTTGGGATACCCAGCTCGGAGAGGAGTGGTATCTCAGCCTTGGGAGGTGATATGGGAGCTAGTCGAAGTCTCTAGATAGTGAGGGTGTGGCCCCTTTGCGGCTCGGGGGGCTAAGGGGGAAGAAGAGTACCCCTAGCATTGGCTGGGAGGTACCGATGAAGTCTCGATGGTCAGAAAACAAGACTTGCATGGAGTGCATGGATGCCATTCAGAGAAGGTGATTAGGCAATGGTACGCTATCTTCATTTTGTATGGTAGAATGTATTAGGACTTATGCTTGGATTTGCTTATTTAATGGAAAAGTCAAATGATTTTTTTTTCTAAATTGATGACGAAAACTTTCCTTGGCCTATCTCGATGGTTGTTGACTCCCAAGGCCTTCGTTTTCCTGCATGTCTTGACCACCTTCCTATGTTTATGTGACCTTCGTGGTTGATTATCCTTCATCCCTAACTCACTAGTCCTCGCCTGAGCATTCGGCTAGGAGCTTGATCTACGGTTGTCTCCTTAGCGTTAAAAGACCTATGGATCTCAATGCCCTGCTTTTATGTGCGACAATGATGAGAGAAGGATGAACTTGTTAGCTGACTACCCTTAATGTTTGTCTTGGGATGATTGTTGATTCACCATCTGGAAACAACCTCTGTGTGTGGATTATCTGGTGTCCTGGTTGGTTTTCTCTATTACTTGAATGATAGAACCCCTGCAATCATTCCATGACCTATCCCTTTAGATCCTTGCATTCTCCTACTGTTGTTTGCGTTGTATTGGGGTTATAGCAATGGAAGCATGGATTGATTCCCTATCTGCAAAGTTTTGGGTATTTTGGCAATGGAAAAATGCAATGGTTTCATGTTTGTTTTTTTATTACTTTATATTCTGGCAATAAAAAGGATTGATTTCAGGTTTGCATTTTTATAATGGTATTCTGGAAATGAAAAAAAATGTTTTATAGATTTATTGTTTGCTTTTATATTTGTGTCCGGAAATGAAAAACGTTTATGTATTCCAACTATTTTCAGAGGCTTGGCGTTTTGTATCCCAACTATTCACACACAACCCAAAATCATTTTTTTTCCATCAAGTGAAGAGGTTGGGCATTTTTGTATTCCAACTATTCACACACAGCCCAAAATCGTTTTTTTTTCCATCAATGAAGAGGCTAGACACTTTTGTATTCCAACTGTTCACACACAGCCCAAAATCATTTTTTTTTCCATCAAGTAAAGAGGTTGGGTGGTTTTTTTTCCAACTGTTCACACACAACCCAAAATCATTTTTTTCCCTTCAAGTGAAGAGGCTGGGCGTTTTTGTATTCCAACTGTTCACACATTTCCCAAAATCGTTTTTTCCCAACAAGTGAAGAGGCTTGGCGTTTTATGTTTCTTTTTTTTTTTTTTACTCAGCAATTCATAACTTCCTTTGAAAATTAGTTTCGATTGCCAATAATATCTGTGAATGGATTCACCTCAGCATTTGACCAGCTGTCTGTGCTTTCCCCCTTCTTCTCCATAATTTTGTTGAGAATTTCGTGGGCATCCTGCATGGAAAGAATATCTGTGTTTTCCCCCTTCTTCTGCATGATTTTGTTGAGAAATTTGTGGGTAGACCGTGGGGAACGAATGCCTATGCTTTCACCCCAGGTTCTCCACATTTTTCATAGATTTAGAGATTACCCAGCGTGTCAGCGGAGGGGTATCTGATATTTTCATGGTTTTATTTTCTTCCGACTCTGCATGAACTTCTATTGTCTGCCCAACAATTCCTCCGCCTTGCCTCCGCCTTGTAGCTCAATGCTATCATTATTTCACCTCTACCTTTTTTTTTTCCACTTCCCAGCTTAAAATTCCCCCCTCTGGTATCATAACTACTGTCTTGAAGGAGCGTTCTGTTGTTTCATCTTTTGATTTTTCATTATAATCATAATGCTTCTGAAGATTAAACAATTTATACAGTTCCTTGAAGGGATATTCCACTGCTTTATTTATAGATTTTTATAAACTTATGGTTACTTGAAATATGTCCAATAAACAAGGTATATAGTTGAGAAGAATTGAGAGGCCATCTCATGACTCATAATGTTAAATTGTACTCATTCATGGGCCCTCCCTTAATTTGTTGTTACACCTTACTTACTCTCAGTTTTATAATTAATTATGAATTCTTATTGCTTAAACAAGGTTTAGGCTCATCTAACTATACGTCTCCCTTGGATAATTGATTAGGTGTGTATTTAATTCATTGATTAACCCTTAGTTATTTTATGCTTGATTTTTGGTACACAATCATATTTATGTTGAGTGGGTGACCGAAGAGATTAAATGAAGAGGTTGGGTAGGGTGTATTGTTTAATTTCAAGATTAGAATTGCAATTTGCCTCTCCTTATTTTCTTGCCCCTGTAATATTATGAGTGCATGATAGTTTAGAAATTGTTACCTTGTGCCTTGGAAATGATTGATGAACCTTGATTGAGCTCTTGATTCCCTCACGCCACCAAGATATGATGATGCAATATCGTGTTAACACTTAGATTCCTTTTTCCACTTATCTATGTTGAAGTCAGATTGTATTAGTATCTAGATTATAATCGCCCTTATATATGACGATGCATGATTGTTTAATACTGATTTCCCTTGCGCGTTGGATTATGTTGTTGAATAGGTGTTAGATTTCTTTCACTTGGACTAAGATGATGCATAAATGTTATGTCTTAGTTTGCTATCACGCTTGTCACAATGTTACTATATGATTCCTGGGGAATGATTAATTGCACACATCGATCGATAAGTGAATTATGTTAATCTTAGACATTGCAGTTGATATAGTGAATATTGTTTATATTTTGGCAATTTATAAGGTTAAATCATATTAATGTTATATTATATTTGTAGTTAATGACTAAATCATGATTTAGACTTACTAACTTGTTTTCTCTTAAAGGTTAAAATAGACTTGCAAAAGTTGACTAGCTGTAATTTAGACCTTCTAAATTAGATATGTAATTGATGCTAGTTGGATTTATAGATATCGCCTAATAGGTAACTCAGACAAGCTAAATTGGAGTTGAAATTCATGTTAAGTTTGGTGGGTAACTTGTTGACTAGTTGTGATTTAGACTAGTTAATTGATCTGTTATTAACACCCCCACTTTTTTTATATCATAGATATTGACCTTTCAGCCTTGATTAATGGTTGGTTGTGGATGAAGTCATTTTTAGCTTGCACTTACCATGGAGGGTGTGATTGTTCATCATAATTAATGTTGTACTTGGTTTTGTAGATGTTTGATGTGCTTGGTCTACTTGTGTCAGGGGGGATGTAGACACCTCCTTATTCCTTAGAACAGTCGCCAGCCTTGAGACCTTAAATGGTCAAAATCGATGGGAACCTGGGCTTGAGCATTGCTTATGTGTCTTGGAGGTCCTAACCATTGCAGGGTAGGACGGGTGGGTAGTCATTCTTATTCTTCATCTGTTGAATGTCGTACATTGCTTCCAGGTGCTTGATGTGATTTTATGTTAGGCTGTTATGTTGTTTTTGTGTGAGTTCTATGCATGGTGTTTGTCATTGTGTTGCAATGTTGTGTATAATGTCATTACTACCTTCCTACACACACAAAAAAAAAGAAAATTCACTTATTATGTGAGGCTTGTTGTCATAATGAAATGGGAGGTTTGTTACATATGGTATCGGAGCGGGTTCGAACCGCGACTTGGGATCGCTACAACTTTTGTTGGTATGATTTCATTATTATGTTACTAATTGAGTTGACTTGTATTCGTGCAGTTATTCATGGTTAGAGGACATTGCGGAGGCAGACGATGGGGTGCTAGGGGAGAAGGTGTGACGCCTCCAATAGCATCCATGCCTGAGTGGTCTAACCCCCAGGGAGACGAGTAGGTTCTCGAATAAGAGAAGATAGCAGTTGGTGATGTAGTCAAAATGATGATATCTTTTTAGCGCATGTCTGAGGCACTGATCAGTCGTTTGGACAGAGATGAGGCCAAGGTGTTGGCACCCGCTGAGGTTCCACTGTGTGCTCTGGTCGGTACTGGTAGCATTTACCGTGAACTCGAGAAGGTCAAATTTCCTGAGTTCTTTGGTGCCCCGAATGGCGCAGCCACAAAGGCATGGTTGGAGAATATGGTGATGTGCTTTTCACTTTGCGATTATACCTCCAACATGAAGGTCCTCATGGCGGTATTTCAAACTGAAGGGGAGCGCTATTCTATGGTGGAAGACTCTCCTACCACAGTTGAACATGGCTGTCGAAGACGTGTCATGGGAACTATTCGAGGAATGGTTCTGAGAGATGTACCTTTCAGAGGAATTCATTGAGAATCAGCTCAATGAGTTCAACGCCTTACGACAGGGCGGTCATATGTTGCCCGAGTACGAGGCCTGTTTTATGGAGTTGCTCCGGTATGCTCCACACCTTAACACTAAGAAACTTAAGGTCAACAAGTTTGTGTTTGGCCTTAACGGAAGCATATGTGCAAAGGTTAGGATTTTGATGCCTCAAACCTTTCATGATGTCATCCAGAAGGCCCTCATAGCAGAGGAGGATCTTATCAGTGGGGGTCAGACTAGGACTCTAGTGAGACCAGCAGGGCAGGTGTCTTTTGGAGCACAGCAACATCAGACACCGGGCAGAAATACGTTGGGATATTGTGGCTTCCAGAGGGGATCCGCTTTCACACCTCAGTGACCGACGCCTAAACACTAGACACCTTATCGAGGACCACAACATCATCAACTGTGTCGACGGCAGCACCAGTAGTTTAGGCCTATTCAGCAAAACAAACTAGGATTCCAGGACAGCAAGCCGTCATCTTCTACTTTGGGTACCAGGACTGCTGGACCAAAGAAGGGGTGTTGGACGTGTGGGGAGACACACTACCAACATGATTGCCCGGTGGAGAGGAGTCAAGTTTTTGGATCAGCCAAACCCACTACCGTGGGAGATATGGGAAAGGCCCATCATATTCATGGAGTAGTGAATAACCGCCAGGTAGATCACCAGCCGACTGTGCTTGAGACGATAGGTACCGTCACTAACCAAACCCTTAGTATTTTGATAGATCCCAGTGCTACCAAGAGTTTCATTTTTGGTGCAGCGCTAAAAAGGATTAAGGTAAAGGTAGTCGAACAGGATGAGTTTAGCTTCATAGAGATGGCTTCAGGAGCCAAACAAAAGGTTGGAGGAAGGTTTACGGGTTGTATCCTTAACCTGGGAGAGTTTGTCGCAAGGGTCAACCTATACGTCATGATCTTAGGATCTTATAATGTCGTAATTGGTACATACTGGTTGGAATTGCACGAGGCGACACTCAACTGTAAGATGAAATGGGTGAGCTTGGTCAATGATGAGGAATAAAGATGTGTGATTGTAGGATGGAACCAGGGATTTTCCCTAAGGTTATCTCTTCCTTACAGCTACAGAAGAGCATGCACAAGGGGTGCAAGATTTATGCGATCCTTGCGTTAAACGAGAAGGGTTTAATGAAAGGTTTAGAACACCTTCCAGTGGTGAGAGAGATTGCAGATGTATTTTTGGAGGAGTTACCTGGGATGCCCCCAGAGAGGGAATTGGATTTTACCATAGACCTAAAACCAGGGACTGAACCGATAACAAAGATGCCTTATCGGATGTCGACCCCAGAGATACAAGAGTTGAAAATTCAACTGAAGGGGTTGCTCGACCTGGCACTGATATGTCCAAGCGTGTCACCATGGGGTGCACCTATTACTTTCATATGAAATAATGATGGGTTGTGGGGGTTTTTCATTGACTACCATCAACTGAACAATGCCACGATCAAGAATAAGTATCCATTGCCGAGGATTGATGATATGTTCGATCAAATGAATGGCGCAACGGTGTTCTCAAAGATTGACTTGTGATCAGGATACCACCAGTTACATATTAAATAAGATGACGTCTCTAAGACCGCCTTTAATATGAGGTTTGGACATTACGAGTTTTATGTTTTACTGTTTGGACAGACAAACGCCCCAGGGGTATTTATGAGTTTGATGAACGGGGTGCTCAGCAATTACTTGGACAAGTTCGTCCAAGTATTCATTGATGATATTTTGATCTACTCTCGGACTACGAAGGAGCATGACGAGCACTTTCACTTGGTACTAGAGTGTCTGCGAGAGCACAAATTGTATGGGAACTTGTTCAAATGCACTTTTTATCAATCGAAGATTCGTTACTTAGGGCATGTCATTTCCTGCGAAGGCATTGTCGTGGATCCAACAAAGGTCAAGGCTATCCTGGAATGGTCTGCGCCAATGAATGTCCCAGAAGTGTGTAGCTCCATGGGTTTAGTAGGATACTATCAATGGTTCATAGAGGGGTTTTTGAAGATAGCAAATTCGATCAGAGAATTGCAGAAGAAAAACAAGAAGTTTGTTTGGACTGAGAAATGTGTGGAAGCATTTCGGAGGCTCAAGGATTTGTTGACAACAACACCAATACTAAAGGTCCTTGACATGGACGTGGAATTCTTGGTATGCACTGACGCATCCAAGGAAGGATTAGGAGGAGTCTTGATGCAATATGAATGAGTGATCACTTACCTTTCGAGGAAAATGAGAAGGCATGAGGAGAACTATGTGACGCATGATTTGGAGTTGTTAGCCATCGTATATACCTTGAAGGTTTGGAGACACTACCTTGTTGGATGAAAAATTGAACTCAAGACTGACCATTGTGGACTACAACACATCTTTACACAAAGCGACCTGAACACGCGACAACGACATTGGTTGGAATTGCTTAGCGAGTACGACTTCGAGATTACTTACATAAAAGGAACAGTGAACCGATTGGCTGACACATTGAGTTGGAGACCGCACAACTTTTCAGTGCTGCCTCTTCAAATGAATCTACTTGAAAAGATTCTAACTTTAGAGCGTGATGATGACTGGTACAAAGAGGTCGAGGGTTTTATCGAACAAAACACAATGATGGTACCACGATTTGAAGGATTTTCATTTGATAGCGATGGATTATTGAGGTTTCAAAATTTGATCTACATACCGCCGAATGGTGAATTGAGGATGTTGATCCTAAGCGAGGCTCATAGAGCAATTTACATGGCTCACCCCGGAGTCACAAAGATGAGGGNTAGAGTGTCAACAGGTAAAGGATGAACATAAACACCCAACAAGATTACTACAACCACATGCTATTTCGGAATCAAAATGGGAGGTTATTTCAATGGATTTTATTGTTGGATTTCCACTGACGGTAAGGAGACATGACTCGATTTTCATAGTAGTAGACACTCTAACGAAGAGTGCTCACTTTATTCCTGTGCGTATGATGTATTGGGCACCTGACATAGCTAGAGTTTTCATCAATGAGATTGTGAGGCTCCATGGCATGCCTAAGAGGATTATATCTGATCAAGGATCAATGTTTACTGGACGATTTTGGACGAGTTTCCAAGAGGCCTTGGGAACCCAACTTAAATTTAGTACTATGTATCACCCGGAGACTGACGGGAAGACCAAACAAATGAACCAAACCTTGGAGGACATGTTGTGCATGTACGTGATGGTCCAACAAAAGCGTTGGGAAGAATTCTTGCCACTAGTGGAGTTTGCTTACAACAATAGTTAACAGAGCACCATTAAGATGGCGCCTTTCAAGTTTCTTTATGGGCGATCATGTCGGACGCCCTTGAGTTGGGATCGACTCAAGGATAGGGTCCTGGTGGGACCAGAGGCAATCCATGAAATGTAAGAGCAATTGAAAACAATAAGACAAAGGATTAAAGAAGCGCAGAATTGAAAAAAGAGTTATGTCGATGCGCATTGTGTCGACCGTAGTTATGAGATAGGTGATGGAGTCTTCTTGCGGGTTAAATCGATTAAGAGTTTGATCAAGTCTGGGAAGGGAGATAAACTCTCTCCTAGGTTTGTGGGACCTTTCGAGATTGTGGAGAGAAAGGGTCCCATGGCCTATCGACTATCCTTGCTTGATTCTTTGAGGCATATGCACGATGTTTTTCATGTATCTGTTTTGAGACATTATATTAGTGATCCTACACATGTTATTGACATGAGTTCCTTGTAGGTATCAGACGATGGAGCGCTCATGGCTGAGCCGATCCACATCTTGGATCATCGCGTTCGATAGCTACGACGTCGAACGATAGATCAGGTCAAGGTCCAATGGGACAATTATAGTCCACACTCGACGACCTTGGAGGACGCATATGATATGCGCCAACAGTTTCCATTTTTTTTTGATAGATAGACATATGATACTGTGATACACTTTATTTTGGCATATATACTGTGAAACTTCAGGACGAAGTTTACACCAAGAGGGGGTGTATGTAACATCCCTCTATGGCGCACTGAGTGAACTTATTTTTTGAGGACACTTGCTCGCAAGTGATCCAGATTATTATGCTATTAAAACTTTTGATTTTGATTATGAGGCGTTATGGGTTGATGACATGTTGTTTTACAACATTGACATAACATGTGCTATTGACTTGGTTTTACTGAGTGTGCAGGATTTTGGACCTCGAGGATAAAAAGGCATCGATGGAACCCCTTGAACTACGAATCGAGTCAGGGAGTGTACCATTGGGGTTTGATTGTTGTACTAATATTAGTGCATATGAGTAGATGATATGATATGGATATGTTCTGACATGATTTGTTGATGATGCAAGCTGACGATAGCTTGCCGACCAGACTCACATGTGGAGTAAAGGGGTCATGCACGACTACCAAAGATGATGAGGGAGAGGTGTGGACTACAGCCCTAGCACAACCTACTAGCACTCTCGCTGTGGCTTAAATTGTAGGTTAATGTTTACCTAGTTCGAGAGGACCCAAAATGTCATGAGGGCAGACTGCGACAGTCGCTCACGATGATTCTAAGGGGTGCGCAATAAGGTGGAGGCCTTATTCCTTAGATACCCTTAGTCTCCCACAAGTTCAGCTAGCATAGTATTGACTCCAGGGGTTATTGATGTCTACCAAGTTAGTCAAGAGGCGAGTGGCACCCTTGGAGCGCGTAGTGCATCCTAAAGGGCACGTCGCGCAAGGGAAACAGATTAACGCGAGTGGCACCCTTGGAGCACTTAGTGCATCCTGAAGGGAATGTTGAGTTGTAGATGATAGAGGAATGAACTTAGATGGCCGTAGGATGAATAACGTGTTAAGAAATTTTTAAAACAAATTCCCTAATTAAATGTCGCCCTATACGAAAATTTAAGGTTTAAGTCAAAACTATGCTAGTGGTAAAATCTTATCTCTCTATAAATAATAATAATAATAATAATAATAATAATAATCACATAAATAATAATTATGACCTTCATTAAATCTTGTAACATGAAGGGAGTAAGAAATTAATTGTTTCAAAAAAAAAATCTATTGGATTAAAATAAAAATAAAAAAGGGGGATTAGTCGTTTTTTATTATTTTGATAATTTAAAATACTAACTAAATGAGAAAAGGGAAAAAGGGTTAATTTCCACACCTCCCTTTTTGAATTCTAATTAAAAAGGGGAAAGAGGGAAAATCTAAAAATTTAGGAAACTAGGAAAAGAGGTAAACATAAAAAGGGAAAAAGGGGAACATAAGGGAAAAAGAGGAAAGTCAAACTTAGAAAAAATATCTACCATTTAAGAACTTTCTAATTTAAAATCAACTAGCAATTTAATAATAGGGAAAGCCATTAATTCCTGTAAGAGAATTTCAGGACACCTAGGAGTGATTCTAGGAGTAAATCTAGGTGGTTGAGGGAAACAAAGATAATTAATTAAGTAAAGAAATTAGTTTATGGAGGAATGTAGGGGATGGGGGACACTTGTACGAAGAGGAATTTTTAGGAATTTATTTTTAAAACTTTAATTAAATGAGATTTTAGGAAATAAAGGAAGTTCGAAACTCTATATAAGGAAGGAAGGAGAAGGATGAAGGATCATCTTCTGTTTGCGTAACGTTATGCTGCAGAAATATCTACTTGACTGATTTAACTTGTGAGAGTTGGGATACCCATCTCAGAGAGTAGTGGTAGCTTGGCCTTGCAAGGCGAGCTGGATGCTAGTCGAAATCTTTGGATGGTGAGGGTGTGGCCCCTTTGCGGCTCAGGGGGCTAAGGGGGAAGAAGAGTACCCCTAGCATTGGATGGAAGGTACCGGTGAAGTCTTGATAGTCGGGAAGTGGGAGTTGCACGGAGCGTGCAAACATCATTTAGAGTGGGTGATTAGGCAACGATATGCTCTCTTCATTTTGGATGGTAGAATGTATTAGGACTTATGCCTGGATCTGCTTATTTAATGGAAAAGTAAAATGATGTTTTTTTTTTAAATTGATGACGAAAACTTTCCTTGGCCTAGCTTGATGGTTGTTGAATCCCATGGCCTTCGTTTTCCCGCATGTCTTGACCACCTTGCTGTGTTGATGTGACCTTCATGGTTGATTAGCCTTCATCCCTAGCTCACCAGTCCTTGCCTAAGGAGTGGGCCAGGAGATTGATCTACGGTTGTCGCCTTAGCATTATTAGACCTATGGATCTCAACACCCTTCTTTTCTGTGTGAGGATGATGAGTGAAGGATGAACCTGTTAACCGACGACCCTTGACGTTTGTCCCTAGCTGATTGTGTATTTGCCATCTCGCAATGACCTCTGTGTGTGGATTGATATGCCTACTATATTTCATTGTGATATAGTAGTGGGGTTCATAAGACAATGGTGCTAAATATTGGGTTGGGCTAGAGATTTGTTAAAATGTCTGGAGTTTTTTGGCACATTCAGACTCAAGATGAATTGTGGTAGAGGAACTAATACTATGGGTGAACTCTTAGTGTTGTGGTATATCTTATTTTTTGCATGCTATAAAAGGGTAACAAGGTTAGAACTGGTAAGTGACTCAAAGATTATTATTGACTAGTTTGCTAATGAAAACAATCTACAGGTGGTCTCTCTACAGCTTTGGATGACAAAAATTTGAGTGTGAGTGAGAGTTTTCAACAACTTAAAGTTGAACACATATATAGAGCTTATAACAAGGTAGCTAACCAGCTCTCAAAAGAAAATTTTTTACTCGATGAGGATGGAATATATTTTGCATTGGGTACAGAAGGACAATCAATAAATTTCTATAGAGTAGTTATCAATTAATATATCATTGTTGCAAGATTGAAGAAACTGATATTTTTGTATTTTGAACTTGATATGTAAAAAAAGATATATATTACAATGTATCTAAAATTTTACAATTTTCTAGAGTATAATGTAATGTGATCAGAACTTAATTTCCTTTAGTTTTGTTAAAAAAGAATTTAAAGTTTGTTAGAGAAGTGAGATTTTGTAAAAGACTATTTATATTTTTTAATATAAGCATTTTTTCTTACTAAAAAAATATAAATATATATAAAGAGTTGAAATAATATAAATTGAATATATCTATTATTTCAAATATTTATATATATTTCCTATTATTTCAAAATATATATATATATATATATATATATATATATATATATATATATATATATACCACGATTTAAAAACAAACAAATGATAGTGATTGCTATGAACAAATAAAATCGGACAAAATCACAGTGAAAAAGAAATCTGTTACATCAACTTTAAATTTATATTTTTAAATTATTTATTAATTAATAAAATATTAAATATAATAATTTCTGATAAATGAGTAAACCTAATGGAAATATTTCGGATGAAATTATTCATAACACAACCAAAACAATAAGTCCTAATAAAGTTAAAAGTTGGGCCCTAACCAACAAAAGTTAAAAATGTTTCTAATAAAAAAAAATGGTCATCGCTATATAGTTGAAATTGCAATTGCACAAACAGTAATATAATTCAATTGAAATTGCACATGCAGCAATATAAATCAGTTAAATAATCTGACTCCGAGAAACACAAACTCCCATATAAAACTGAAAATATTGACGCAAGCTACCAGAATATGATAACTGAGAAGTGACTCCAAGAAGAGAGAGCTGCCATGCGCTCCGGTGCTGAGCAGCCCTCTGATGGCAAACTCTTCCCAATAGGGCGAGTGAAGGAGAGCCAAACTATGTTCAGCCGCAGCATCTATAACCTCCCTCAGAGACGTTCCACTCTCTAAAATAATTGTCCACGCCAACTATGCGCTTCAGCTCCCAAGTGCTTATGATAAGACTAGAGTCCCCTCCCACACAGACCAGTTTGGGTATGGAGTGAGACCATCTGGTGACCACCCGCATCTTTTGTTTCCTCTTACTT
>JASDQU010654979.1:0-13267 GCA_032191745.1 Picea mariana | reverse complement strand
AGAGCTCTATTACAATAATATCCAAGCTAGCGTTCTCATACCCTCGACTCCTATTTATACTAAATATATCTATCAAAAGAAGCATCTAGAGGAAGATCCTTCTAGAAGCGGAAGCTTCTATTAGGTCTTCTTACATTCGACTTATTTTATTTTATTTCAATGCCTTATTAATATTGACCTTTATTACATATGAATATATTGTTCTGCCTATGTGAGGGTTAGGACCCTAACATGTCCTCCCTGTCACACACCCGCTGCGGCGTAATAAATTTTTCGCCTTTTCTTGAGGGACAGAATCCCCAAAAACCTACGGAGCTTAGCACAGGCCGCAGACGCCACCTCTGCCTCGATAGAGTCTCTATGCGACCTCCCGGTCTTAAGGATCGTTCAGTTTCTTTTATGAGCCGAAGCGGCCCCTTTTGATTTCTAGCTGGAAATATTCTTCCAATCGATCCACAAGTCCTTTCAGAAGCTCCCCTCTGTGAACAGCACTAGGCGCAAGCTCCACCCTCTCCGAGCGATCACAACGCTATGACCAAGGATTATTAATGAAGGCGCTTGTCGCAACTCGCAATCTCGTGGGTTTGCGAGTTGAAACTCTTGAATCTTCCTTCCCAAATTCACGATATACGAAATCGCGTAATGGGTATAGCTCCCTTCTGTCAGCACCCTCTATGCGTGACCAACGACTAGGCTAAGCGCTAGCTCCCGTCGCAACTTTGCGACTTCACAAGTCGAAAGGTTGAGCAATCATGCTTTTATCCCGCGAATCCATGAGAAGCGAGAAGTCAATGGAGTGTTAACTCCTTTCTCCAGGCGACGCGTGTCCGATTGTCAATCATACGGGCCCCACTTTGTGGTTCTGCCATGTGTTCCTTCATGCCTGGATTTCAGAACTTTGTGAATTTTGATGTCGAGAAGAGGTCCTTTCAACCTCCAAACCTCTGAATGCGCAATACATGTGATGAGGCTCTGATCCAACGGTCCTCTCATGACCTAGATCCAATGGTGATCCTTACTCCTCGCGATTTCGCCATTCGCGACATCGAGCACCCAACTCTTGGGCTCTCACCTTGTGAACCTCTGAGTTCGCAAGAACCCTCGATCTCTGCCACCTGTCCTCGTAAGATAGACAGTTCTGATCTTCTTGCGACTTCACCACTCACGAAGTCAAGAGACTTCCTCCTCTGACTCTCGATGTCCGAATCCTTGATAAGGAGGATCTCACGACACGTATCCTCCTTCCAACGGACGGCTCAGATTCTTTCGCAAATTCGAAACTTATGATGTCGAGTGTCCAGAACTTCATCCTCAGGACCCCCGAACTCTCGAATGTTGAAATCCCAATAACAACTCCTCTTTTGGGACTTTTGCCTCTGTTCACGAGGGCTTAACCCTCATGCATTTCTTGACAGATCCAACGGCTGTCGGGTTTTCTAACTAAGATCCGACGATTTAGATATGTCCCATGTTGTGCACTCTCCCACCGCTCATATCTATTTCGGGACTTCCATTGTGAATTTTCCTGACCTCTCGTCATCAGGACTTCCGGAATCCCGAAGTCCGAAATCCCGATACCAACTCCTCTTTCGGGACTTTCACCTCTGTTCACGAGGGCTTAACCCTCATGCATCTCCTGACAGATCCAATGGTTGTCGGGTTTTCTAACTAATATCTGATGGTTCAGATCTATCCCGCACTATGCACTCTCCCACTGCTCCTTGGACGTGGAAAAACCAACGGTCCAGATACTCCCACGGACCTTGGGGATCTACGGTCCCGGTTTCTTCGCTACTCACGAAGATAAAGGAAAATGGGTTAAGACATTTTAACACCATCGTATCTTCCTCCAATCTAACAGTCGTGAATGACCACAGATCTTTCGACAGGATCTCATCCGTCAATCTATTCTTATCCACATGCTCTTGTTTCGAGATTTCGCAGGTCGAGGTTTCGGGACTCACGAGTGCAAGAAAACTCGCACCTATATACTCTGGGTGTCGAAACACCGAAATGTTGAGGTCTACGAGGACTGTTCTCCCTAGTACAAGGTTTTGAGACTTAACCTCTAACATCCTTCTTTGTGTCCTCAGGTAATTTACACCAGGTTTTGAAGACTAGACTGGAAGGTCTTCTCTAAGGTAAGGGAGTGGTCTCAAAAGGATGCCTTCGGGAGGAAACCTGTCCAAGGCATCAGGTAGGACAAACACAGGAACATTCTCCCGAGAGAAGACTTGAAGTCTGACTTAGATTGGTAAGCATATAAATAGAAATTAGTAAAACGTAAGCCATACGTGGTCTTTCCATTATAAGCATGCAACCACCATTTCTGGTCAAAACACCACACAGACAGTCTTATGCTCTAACCATTCATGAATTGCACAGACTATGAACATATATATCATCATATAAACTTCAAGATACAGGATATAAAACACTTATCAGAAATAACACCAGGTGTGATTGCAACTACTGAGAGAGGTGCTCGTTTCCACCCAACCATAGGCTCAACGACTCCCAACGAATTTACCACTAGCCACCCCCGAGCTAAGACCATGATGCTACAAGACTATGTCTCTATTTTCCAGTGATCGAGAATGAAGGTTACTCTCCTTCTTCTTCGCTATCACTCACTCTGTATTTTTCCAGGTTTTTCCTTCTTCCTTCCCTCACGTCTGCCCCCTGATCGCCCACTCTTCCTACCTTTTCTCCTTTTGGCGAGGTTGCGTGTGGCACGATCTTCCTTGCAGTGGTCAGGTATGAGAACTCTATAGATGGGTGGTTCACCCCCATCCCTCATTACTCATGAGGAGCCCTTTACCTACCAACGCTGGCAAGTCATTTAATTCGGGGCCAGCGAGCCGCTCTTGGTTCTCCGGGCCAGTGAAGTCCAAATATGGTATTGGTTTCGGTGGAAGTTAACGCCACCTTTCCAGGTGCCTTCCACCACCTTTCTTCAGCCATCGTGGTCTCTTTTTTTTCAACATATCCCCTCTCAGCAGTCCTGCAATATATATTCATAATATTATTCACATTCATCGGCCTTTTTCACAAGGTCCATTCACATCACACATTCACATTTTTGGGTTTGCCACAGTTCTTGGCCAGTATAGTTATTTTTACAGACTGGGGGAAACAAGGTGTTACAATTCCCTCCCCCTTAAAGGAACATCATCCTTGATGTTCTTATCTATCAACATGACATTCATGTACAGAAGTAAAAAAAATTGGATATGCCTATCTCATGGCATCCTCCATTTCCCATGTAGCCTTATCTGGGCCAAAATGTCTCCACTGCACCTTGACCTGTGCAATGGTTCAATTCCGAAGCGAGGTTTCCTTTCTATCCAGTATGCACTGAGGTTCTGGTAGAAATTCTCCCTCCAGTTCCACCTGGATCACAGACCAATCAATTATATGGTTAGCATCATGTACATATTTCTTTAATAGTGAGACATGGAAAACATTATGTGCTTTTACTGTGGGAGGAAGTGCTAGCCTATAGGCTACAGGTCCCACTCTATCTAGGACCTCAAAGGGTCCACAATACTAAGGTGCCAACTTGGCACAAGCTCCCATTTTTAGAGAACTCTTCCTAGGTCTAACTCTGAGATATACATGGTCTCCCGTTTTGAACTCTCTTGGAGTTCTCTTTTGGTCGGCATAACTTTTCTGTCGGTTCTAAGCGACCTTCAGGTTTTGTTTTATCTGAGTCACTTGATGTTCCATTTCCTTCAACATGTCGGGTCCAAAAGAAATCCTATTTATGGGATTACTCCAACTGACAGGAGTGTTGCACGGTCTACCATAGAGGACTTCAAAGGGACTCATATTTAAGGATGCTTGGTAGCCGTTGTTGTAGACGAATTCTACCAGTGGCAGGTAGTCTTCCCACTTCTTAGGTTGGTGCATTACATGCATTCTTAGCATGTCTTCAATTATTTGGTTCACTCTTTCTGTTTCTCCGTCGGTTTGAGGGTGATAGGCGGTGCTAAACAACAATTTAGTTTCTAAGCCAGCCATCAGTGACTTCCAAAAGTTGGAAGTAAATTTCGTGTCTCTGTCATACACGATCTCTTTCAGCATACCATGCAGTCTGAATATCTCCTTCATGAATACCTGGGCGATATCAATTTCTTTGTAAGTAGACTTGACAGAGATAAAATGAGCAGACTTGCTCAATTTATCCACCACTACCATAATGGTATCATTCTCTTTGGTCGATGTTGGTAATCCGGTGATGAAATCCATGGAGATGGTTTCCCATTTCCATTTTGGGATTAGTAAAGGTTGCAATAATCCTGCTGGGTGTCGATGTTTTGCTTTAACCTGTTGGCACTCTGTGCATTTGGCCAAGTACTCGGCTACGTTTTTCTTCATTCCAGGCCAATAGAATTGTTTTCTGGTGGCCGTGATCATCTTTTGGTATCCTGGATGACCAGAATAAGGTCTTTTATGTAGTTCATCCAGTATGAACCTCTTCAAGTCATCACAATTTGGAATATAAAATCTACTTCTGTAAGTGAGCAGACCTCCTTTGGTCATCTGGTAGCCTTCATATTTTACTCCGACGGGTTCTTGCTGTAGGTACATGGTCACGGTTTGGACGAAGGGATCTGTTTCTTGTGCATTTATGATTCTTTCCTTGACATCTATCTTGTAGGTGCTCACCGCGGCCAGGTGAATTGTTTTCATGCTTCTGCTAAGGGCATCCGCCACCCTATTTTCTTTTCCTTTAATATGTTTGATTTCAAAATCAAACTCGCTAAGGAGGTTCATCCACCTAGCTTGTCTCGCATTGAGCTTTGGTTGATCAAACAGGTATCGCAATCCACAGTGATCTGTCATAAGTATGAATTTTCTTCCCAGGAGGTAATGCCTCCACATTTTCAAGGCATGCACTATGGCAGGCAGCTCTAGATCATGGGTCACATAGTTGACTTCATGCTCGTTCAATTTTTGGGATTCATAGCAGATCACACTTCCTTCCTACATAAGGACTCCTCTGAGCCCTTTCTTACAGGCATCTGTGCACACAAGGAAGTTAGCTTCTGGATTGGCGATCTTCAGCATGAGTGCATGGGTCAGTAGATGTTTCAGGGTTTTAAATATTTCTTCACATTTTTGTTTCCACAGGAATTTTGTCCCCTTCTTCTAGAAGGTAGTGTTTGGACAACCAATCTTGGAGAATCCTCTTATAAATGTCCTATAGTATCCTGCTAATCCCATAAAGGATCTAATGTTTGAAACATCCTTTGGGGTAGACCATTCCATGATAGACCTGATTTTGCCAGGGTCTACTGCTACTCCTTCCTCAGATAGGATGTGGCCTAAGTAATGTATTTTCTTCTGGAAGAAGTCACATTTGTTGAATTTGGCATAGAGATGATGTTCTCTTAGCACTTGCAACACAAGCCTAAGATGCTCTTCATGCTCTTCTCTATTCTTGGAGTAAATTAATATATCATCAATAAAAACCATCACAAATTTGTCTAGGAATTTACTGAGTAAATTGTTCATCAAGGACATAAAAGTGGCAGGGGTATTGGTCAATCCAAATGGAACCACCACAAACTCATAGTGACCATACCTCGTTCAGAAGGCAGTTTTATGGATGTCTTCACCATTGATTCGGACTTGATGGTATCCTGACCTCAAATCAATCTTTGAGAAAATAGACGCACCCCCCAATTGGTCGAACAAGTCATCGATCCTGGGCAAGGGGTACTTGTTCTTTATGGTTACCTTATTGAGTTGTATATAATCTATACAAAGTCTAAGGGTACCATCCTTATTTTTCACAAATAGGACTGGTGCTCCCCATGGAGACACGCTGGGTCGAATATAACCTTTATCCATCATTTCTTTTAATTAACTAACTCGGGTGTGCTCATTTGGTAGGGTGTCCTAGACACTGACACCACTCCCAGTTCAATTTCTATCGAGAAGTCTATGTCCCTTCTCGGAGGTAGACCTGGTACCTCTTCCGGAAACACATCTCCATATTCTCTCAGGGTAGGGTGATCGTCAGGGCTTGGTTTGTCACCTTTGATTATTTTCATCACTTGCATCGCATAGAGGGGACATCCCTTTCGACAATACTTTCTCATTTGCAGAGCTGATATTTGTCTCACCGAGATAGGTTTTCGGATCCCTTGAAGGGTTATCCTCTTCCCTTCCTTACTTACACATTCTAAGGTCTTATGGTAAAAGTCCAATCTAGCTTTATGGGCAGCTAGCCAATCCATACCAATCAACAAATCATACGATCCTAGGAGTAATATGTTAAGGGTTTCTTGGGTGGAGAATCTACCCAACATCAATTAGCAGGCTGGTATAACCTCTGCTACCCTTATTTTGGTGCTAGTGGCTAACTGTACCAACCATGGCTTGGTATGCTTTTGTGGCTGTAGTTTACACTTATCAACAAATTTAGGGGCTATATAACTCAAATTTGAACCAGGTTCAATCAAAACAGACACTAGATGGTTGGAAATCATACCTTCTATTTCCACCACTGAAGCTTGGTGGTCATCTTGGTTATTATCCAAGGTTGCGTAAATTTGTGGCTCACTCCTGGCCACATCATTGACGGTAGTAGCTTCTTGGATGTTATAAATCCTCCGACTATTCTGTTGTCGGTGTGGACAGTCTCTAAATAGATGTTCTTCCCCGCAACCCCAACATTTCAAAGGTTCTCTCTTTGGGTTATCAGTCTTCACTGATATGGGTCCAGAAGTTTTATTTTTACTCAAGGAGGGAAAATTCTGTTGGTGCATACTCTGGGCTGGGAAGCTCATTCTTGGGTTCTTCTTATAGTTCTTAAATCCTGGGGATTTAATTCCTTTTTTTCTGAAATCTTGAACTATTCTTCTGTTTCCATCCCTCGCGAGGTTCTGCTCGATGCCCAAACTATTCATGACAGTAGGTTGCCTTTCGAATAGTGCCTTATAGAGTCTTTGGCTCACAAAATTCAATTCTGTTCCGATATTCCTTAGGTAGTCCACTGATGAAGTGTTGCACCTTTGCCTTTTCCACCTTGATATAGGGTACATACCTCAACAAATCGAGGAATTTGTTGACATATTCTTTTATAGTGATTTGTCCCAGTTTGAGTTCATAAAACTCTTTAGTCTTTTCGTCGAAATATTTTTTCGACAGATACTTCTTCCGGAAGTATTTCTCAAACCGTTCCCAAGACAGTTCCTCTTCGCGAACCCCTTTCACATTCTTAAGGTCTTCCCACCAAATGGAATCCTTTCTGTTCAAGTTGAAGGTGGCCACTTGGGCCTTCATATTTTTTGAAAAATCATGGACTCTGAAATACTTCTTTAGTCCAAGCAACTAGACCTCTGCTTCCTCTCCCTTCTTTATTTCACCGTCGAAGGAGGGTGGTTTGTCTTTTCTGAATTCTTCGAATTTCCGACCTTTGGAAGGATTTTTCTTCTTCTGTTTCTTTCGGGGATAGGAATGGGTTCTGCTACTAGAAGAGCTCTCCGAATTGCCAGCTTCCTTCTCAGAGGAATCATCCGATGCTTGTCCTTTACCTATGGGGCAGACCTTTTTCGAGGTGATCCTCTCAGTGTGACCACTGATATGACCATGTTTCTGAGTTTCAGGTTCATGTTGCATTTTTTTTTGTAGATCGGATAAACTCTACAGTAAAACTACGTTAATTTCTATTTGTTTTTCTTGTTCTTTCATCATCCTTTCATTGTCGGCCTTACAGCTTTGTAATTCGACCATGAGGCTCCTCACAGTCTCGGCTAGACCTGGAGGGGTCCCTGCTACCCTCCTTTCATCAGACTCTTCGTCTCTATTGTGGGAGCCTTCTCCCACTTCATGGTGAGTCACCATACTATGCGTTGATAATTTCCCACAGTAGATCTTCCGCTTGTGTGCAAAAGGAAAAACATTGGTTGTTAGTTGATATTTATATTTATCTATAACCAGTACATAATTCATATTTGCACATGCACACACACAATAGGGATTTTTCATTCTCAACTTAGTCTTTTAATTAGGGAGGTTAAGACAGGGGGGTTACTCTTTTTAGGAGTGTTTCGAACGGAGCTTCTACGCAACCCGTTCATGAGCCCAAGCAGGCCAAGTGTTGTAACCATGCTCTGATACCAATTTGTCACACACCCGCTATGGCGTAATATTTTTTTCCCCTTTTCTCGAGGGACAGAATCCCTGAAAACCTACGAAGCTTAGCACAGGCTACAGATGCCACCTCTGCCTCGACAAAGTCTCTACATGACCTCCTGGTCTTAAGGATCGTTTAGTTTCTTTTATGAGCTGAAGCGACCCCTTTTGATTTCCAGCTGGAAATCTTCTTCCAATCTATCCATAGGTCCTTTCGGAAGCTCCCCTGTGTGAACATCACTAGGCGCGAACTCCACCCTCTTCGAGCGATCACAGCACTATGACCAAGGCCTATTCCCAAAGGCACTTGTCACAACTCACAATCTCGTGGGTTCGCGAGTTGAAACTCCTAACTCTTCCTTCCCAAATTCACGATATCTGAAATCGCGTAATGGGTATAGCTAGATCCCTTCTGTCAGCACCCTCTATGCATGACCAACGACTAGGCTAAGTGCTAGCTCCCATCGCAACTTCACGACTTCGCAAGTTGAAAGGTTGAGTACTCATGCTCTTATCCCGTGAATCCCCGAGAAGCAAGAATTCAATGGAGTGTTAACTCCTTTCTCCAGGCAACGTGTGTCCACCTGTCAATCATACGGGCCCCACTTTGTGGTTCTACCATGTGTTCTTTCATGCCCAACTTTTGACACTTCACGACTTCTGATTTCGAGAAGAGGTCCTTTCAACCTCCAAACCTCTGAATGCATGATACATGCGATGAGGCTCTGATCCAACAGTCCTCCCATGACCTGGATCCAATGGTGATCCTTACTCCTCATGATTTCTCCATTCATGACTTCGAGCACCCAACTCCTGGGCTGTCACCTTGCGAGCCTCCGAGTTTGTGAGATCCCTTGATCTCTGCCACCTGTCCTCCTCGGACAGATGGTTCTGATCTTCTCACAACCTCGCCATTTGCGAAGTCAAGAGACTTCCTCCTCTGACTCTTGATGTCTGAATCCTTGATAAGGAGGATCTCGCAACAAGTATCCTCCTTCCAACGGACGGCTCAGATTCTTTCGCAAATTCAGAACTTCTGATGTCAAGTGTCTAGACCTTCATCCTCAAGATCGCTGAACTCCCGAATTCCAAAATCTCGATACCAAATCATCTTTCGGAACTTTTGCCTCTGTTCACGAGGGCTTAACCCTCATGCATCTCCTGACAAATCCAACGGCTGTCGAGTTTTCTAACTAAGATCCGATGGTTCAGATCTGTCTCGCACTATGCACTCTCTCACTGCTCAGATCTATTTCGGGACTTCCATTATGAAGTTTCCCGACCTCTTGTCATTAGGACTTCTGGAATCCCGAAGTCTGAAGTCCTGATACCAACTCCTCTTTCGAGAATTTCGCCTCTGTTCACAAGGCCTTAAACATCATGCATCTCCTAACAGATCCAAAGACTGTCAGGTTTTCTAACTAAGATCTGATAGTTCAGATCTGTCCCATGCTGTGCACTCTCCCACTGCTCCCTGGACGTGGAAAAACCAATGGTCCAAATACTCCTACGGACCTTGGTGATCTACGGTCCCGATTTCTTCGCTACTCATGAAGATAAAGGAAAATGGGTTAAGGCATTTTAACGCCATCGTCCCTGTAAGTAACATTTCTTGTCCGAAGCACAAGAGCGATCAGGTCTGCAAGTGGCGCGATGAGCGTCGAGCACAGCTCACAGAGGAAATCCATTTTCGGGTTTAAATCAAGCGAGCGAGCAGTGTGATTTCAACGATCAGGATTGATCTAAAGGAGGAGATCAACGGTTGGTGGGAAATCGCGGAAAGCAGAATTGCATTAAGATTAGCGCAAATAGATTGTGCCCATATTGTATGCAGGAAAGAATAGCAGTCGTCCATCCAAGGGACGCGTGGCGCGAGATCTAGTCTCGTCGGATTTTCAGCAGTCGCGAGTTCAAAGGGTGAAGGTTTTATGTCGTTGTACATCTCGAAACCCTGAACCCCGAAACGCCGAAAGCACCCAAAGGCGGGCCGATAATATCGAGAAGCAGCCTCAGCCGTCCATCCAAAGCGGACATCTGGCGGCCAATTGAGCCATCTTGGCGTTTCTCTCATCGCGATTTCAAAAAACAGGGATTAGCTCCTTCCCATTCACAAACGCCGAAAGTGCCTTGGGAATAAGCACGTGGTCACAGCCCATGGTCACTTGGGGAAAGAAAGGAGCTGTGTAAAGAAGGCCAAAGGCACCGAGTTCATTTACAGAGGGGATTATCGCGATCTCCAGGTGCCATCGGATCCGATCTCAATACTGTTTCTCGCTTGGAGTAAATGAAGGCAAGAATGGGTGGTTGAAACCTCCTTTCATTCATTAAGTGTGAGGTATGGAGGGTCTGGAAAGTGGTCTGCTCAAAGGGGTCCTGTGCATCGATTTTTTCAAAGAAGCCATGCCTAATTCCTCGACTAGACAAAGAAGTCTGCACACGCTAGCTCGACACTTAATGGCTCAGCTACCCTCCTTACAGGAGCCATGTGCAGTTAATATGGCGCTTGAAGAAGGATATCAGTACAGGTTTGACTGAAGGGACACCAAGTCTTGGGTGACTGGGCACGCCTCTGTGAGGTGAATTTTCCTGAGTATATAGACTCAGTATTTGTATTTTGTAATCTATCGATGGTAGAGCAAAGCTCCCGATTGTAAAGTTTTAGCGTAGACTCTAGTTTTCTGGTTATGTATTGGTGTGTAAGATTTCTTGCTTAATGACAGACAGTCTTCTCACTCCTCTGGTTTTCATCTCACACCAAGAGAGTTCATGATCGAATGATTCATGCGAATGATTGCAATTATGTTAGGATAAAGGATTTATCGTTACATTGTTGTATTCTCCAGTTTTCTGCATTTGAATGTAAGAATATCTTACATTTAGATGTTTTCCTCTACAGTCTGCTAGAAACTTGATGTTTATGATAGACCCTTGCATCTTTCTGATACACTTCTTCCCCCTACTCACCCTTACTACAACTTACTGTCTGAAGTTTATCTAAGACCTCACTTGCCTATGCATGCCTGGCCTAGTTTTGGAGTTAGAACCACATCGTGTTGATTTGACTTCCATTCGATCACCCCATTAAACAAATCGTGACATAAACTGATGGGCGTCGGTATCTGCTCCTGCTGCAATCTAGGGGTGACCTCCAATGCTAACATTTCTGGCGCCGTTGCCAGGGACGAAGTTGAAAATCTTCCCTGGGATTGAATGACATTGAGCTTTTGATTCTGAAGGTGCATCAGGCATCAGAGCCCTTGAAGATTGCTACTGTGCACCTGGCGACTCCATTGTGATGACTCCACTGTGGTGAACCTGCCATGTTAATTGTGGCTTTCAGAGGCAGACACACGCGGTCTCACCCACAGCTGCCTCTAGCTACACCTGAAACTGATCCGGAGGTGGTTCTCAGAAAAGGAAAGAACTCTAAAGAAGAAGATTCCATCACTGAACCAGGTAATCCGCCATCTCCTTCTGTAGGAACTCCATTTTCTCCTCCTCAGTTTCTCAATAGGCCTCCTTCAGAGGTTTCCCGTTTCCTGAACTTCGAGAGTGTTCCTGCTGAGTTTTCCCCTCCTGGTCTGGGATTGGAGGGAGAAACCCTTGTCACTCCCCTCTCCTCTGAAGCTATACCCTGGCATAGACCTAGGACCACAGAAGATTTCCCCACGCCTAGTTTTACCACTTCTGTGCAAAGAGGAGCACCCGTTGACTCGAGCTCGTTAGCCTTCTCCTTAAATTCCCTCTTGTTTCCCACTCCACTTCGAGACTCATTCCCAATAGCACCCTTGCGAACTCCTTCTCCTCCAAGTTCTCCTCCACCTAATATTCCTATGGCTAGTGCTAATCCCCCTCTAAATAGAATGGATGCCATAGTCGCTGCTAGATACGCTCCCTTAGTTCCACCCCATCCTATGAATCCTCTCCCTGCGGGAGATTACTTGAAATACATGCCCAAGTTCACCGGGGAAGGGGACGTAACTGCAGAAGAGCACCTGGCTACTTTCTACAGCTATGCAGACAACCTCAACATTGAAAATGAATATGTCTGGATGAGAGTCTTCGTCCAGAGCCTGGATGGTGAGGTGAGGAAGTGGTTTAGAGGATTGGCCGTCGGATCTATTGCTGGGATCGAAGCCCTGGATAATGCTTTCTTGAGGCAGTGGGGAAACAGGAAGGATTTCATGTATTACATGACGGAGTTCGGGTCTTTGAAGAAGATGGAAGGAGAGTCTGTCTCAAACTTCTCCAAAATATTCAATAACATGTATAATAAAACCCCCGCCGAAATAAAGCCTTCAGAAGCCTCGGCCAAGATCTCTTATGCTAATGCGTTTGGCCCCAATTTCTGTCTTTTATTAAGAGAAAGAAGAGACACCTCCTTAGCTCAAATGCAAGATGTGGCCATAGAAGTGGAATCCAATGTATTAGCAGCTTATAGACTAAGGAACAAGGCCGATGCAGACAAGAGAAAGGGAAGATCTGAAACCTCAACTTCTAGCCCACCGGTGCCCTACCCTCAAGTGGATGAACTGACCAAAATGGTGAAGTCTCTGTCTGTAGAGATGGAGAGGATGAAGGTGGAAGGGAGGCAAGCATACAAGGGCCCTCAAAATGCCGAAAACAAAGGAGGTTTCAGGAGGCCAAACAATTTTACTACCCCGAATGTGCAAAGAGAGAGGGGAAGAGACAGGGAAGACTAGAAAATGCAGGCCCCTTTTCAAAACAATTTTGTGGCCGAGGGGGAAGAAGGGGAAAAAGAAGATCTTGATCCTGAAATCCATTGCTTCGGAGGCACTCCTCCTTTTCCTCATCTTACTCAATCAGCCTACGAGGATTTTCTCATGGATAGTCAGCTAAATGAACTAAGCAAAGGAGACAAGGCTAGTGGCAGCCCAGGCAGGTATGACCCGAGGTCCAAGAAAAATACAATAGCACCTTATGTTCCTGAGCGCTCCACTAGAACAGAGAAACCTGCTAATGAAGCGGAGGATAGTCACAAAGGTAAGAAGACCCGACCCCTCTCTCCCATAGTCCAGGGTCATGTTCCCGAAATAAGAGAAATCCCAAAACTTACATCTTCTTTTAATTTCGAGCATGAAATTCAAAAGATCAGGAT
>JASDQU010654977.1:0-23163 GCA_032191745.1 Picea mariana | reverse complement strand
TCTGAGCTGATGTGTATAAATCCCTTAACTCTACAAAATGTTCAAGTTACCATTTTGTCGAAATTAAGCATATGAGAAAATAAATTGTCAATAATTCTACATATCCTTTCAACTCATGAAGAATTTATATGAATAACAATTCCATGCTATCCCAGGGATGATATAGAAATCAATTCTTCATAGGTTCTTCCTTCAAACCACTTTCCCTAGTGACCATGGCTCGAAACCATGGGCCAAATCCTTCCTGGTGTTTTTCTGTGTTAAAAACACTATATCATTGATCGTGTGGTTGTGAATCGATCGAGGGATAAGATCAATGGTCAATAGGAATTCTGGGACTCCATACTTAGGGATTTCTGGATTTTCCACACCCTCAACTCTTCCGGAGTGCCAAGTGTCTGGACTGCAGGATTTATTGCCACCTATCCTGCCCCAATCGATGGCTAGAATTCCTTTGCAACTCTGGGCTTCAAGGATTTCCTAAGCACCTTTCCACAGATATCTAGGAGTTTCGAAGTACTGGAGGTCCTCTCCTTCCTCCAAGTATCACCTCCCGATCAATGATGGAGATTAACTTTTTCCTTCGGGAGTTCTCAACCCAAGTAATCTACACTCAAAATCTCTAGAGTACCAAGTCTCTAGACCTTGGGATCTTACACCACATGTATATTGTAATCAAGGGTTGAGATGGACTTCGGCCTTCTGGCCTTCAAGATTCCTTGACCCCATGTATTATGCCTTGAATCCTCCAAAGTTCTAAGTCTCCAGACTACAGAATCTACTGCCACATGGAATCAAATAAGGTATGGACATGTGGCCCTATCTGACAGGTGACACATGTCATATAATAACTAGCACGAATGTTCTTTGGAAAACATGAAACATGGTGACACATGGAAATATCCAAGTGTGTCCACATCACCCCAGTGCCTCATGCCTTAGGGGCTTCGGAACTTCGAGAAACTTCTCCCCACTAGATCACAAATTCCTCGAATGCCAAACTCCTGAATTGATTGATCGGCAGACATGTGTCCCCAACATGAATGGTCTATATTTACTCTGAGGGTTTAGGACTTTAGAGGTTTCTTTTGCTAAGCACCACCATACCCCTGTACTGTCGAATGTCAAACTTCTGACCCTTGCTAATCTTTGGACGCGTGTACCTAAACATGGAGGGTCCAAATTTACTCCAGAGTTCAAAACTTTGTAGGTTTTCTGCCGATCCTTGACCATCGATCGTCGGTGATTTTTGTTGTCAAACTTACACACTTAGAACTTTTTGAAAAAATCATAGGTGAATTTGGGTTGTTGATATCCTGGACAAGATGATATTGACAATTGGTTTTATCCAACTCCCCAACAACCAAAATCAATAGGAACTATCGATGTTCCTCATTTTCCAAATAGTCGAATCAATCCTAGCCATTGATTTGGTGATTCCGCCAAACTTTGCAACATTTGAGATTTTTTATAATTTTTCAAGGACGAATCAAGGTTGTTGATCCAAGATCAAACATGATCTCGACCTTCAATTCTCCAAACTCTATCCAGCATTACAACGACCATTAAAACTTGAATTTTCAACCTTCCAAGTCGAATTTGGCTCCACAACTCCCCAGATCGAATCCATTAACTCCTTAGACAATCCTGAAATCATTCAAACTCAGATCCATTCACAAATTTGGGCGATTTCGCTCAATTTATTCCACCATTTTCCCCAAATTCACACAGATATATATATAAAACCTATAACAATGAATCTTCTCGATACGCACTTGTTCTAGCCCATAACAGTCCGGTGTTTGAACCAAAATCTCTGATACCAATTTGTAAGGTCCCCATCCACCCACAGGCCGAGAAACACCACTACATTTCTTCTATGTTACCAAACTGTAACATACCTAGCCTCCCATGGGAAGGATTTCCACACCAAGAACACATCTCTTGGATAATTTGGAAACGATGATAACACTTAATTAATACAAAATCATGATATACACACATGCAATGATCAATATTCATACCACAACATAAAATACATGCATGATATACCATGCAAAATGTTAACTAGCCAGCATGCACATTATAGGTACAATCTCAGGTATAATAATTTGATACACAACGGAAATAAATACATAAGCAAAGAAACCATAACAAAGATAAGTTATCTTTTATAAAGGAAGACTCGAACTGGCTGCAGACCAAGGACATTCCACCCAACCATAGACACTATTGTTCCAAGTCTAAACAACAATGTCACCCCTGAGCCACAACTATGAATCCACAAGGATGGCTTTGGAGTGTTACTTGGCTTCCAGAACCAGTTAGCACTCAAATTCTCACAGGATTCTCCAGCACTCACAACAATCCAACTACCTAGCTCTCTTCTACCCATCCTACACCACCCAAGAGAATATACCTCCACCCTTCTATGTCACACAATCCCTCAGGAAGTCCCTCTCCATTTAGGGCTCCAATGTAGTTGGTCCAGAATCTTCATGCTGGGACTCTCAGGACTCGTAGCTGTGATCAAAATTGGCCACAGGCCAATCATCTCAAACATGCAGGGCTCAGATCATGGTTGGACTACACCAACCATCTCTACAACCCACAAAAATGTGGTTTCTCTTCAGCAATTTGTTTCCCTTTCCTAAGCTAAGACACTTAAGTGAGGAAATATGAGTGAATAAAGGGAGGGATGGAGTGCAGAGTCCATGAGAAAGAATGAATAGTGAACAGAATAGGTGAATGGATGTGTGAGGTGACCAACCACTTCTTTCGAATGGGGAACGTGAATGAGAGTATTTTCCAATGGGATACAAATGAACCAACCAACCCACCAACCCCTCCCTAGACTAGGGATAGGTTTTTGTAATTCGTGGGGATCAATAACCTCTTGGTCTTCCACAAGATCTCACGCAACTGATTGCCCCCCCCACATTGCACACAAAATGGGTAATATAAAATAAATAATCACTTATCCCCTTAGCCCCCTCTCTTGTGGAATCATAGCCCTATATAACTCTAGTCCTTGTCTGTTTAGTAGCCAATGATGTATTTATTATTAATAATGATAAAAATATTACATTTCTTAGGCATACTAGCCTTTTAATAATTGTTTGGGAACTCTGGACTCTCAACAATGTAACAATACATTATTTAATATGGGGGTTCAAAACCCGGGGTGTTACACCCCCGATGAAGGTTCAAGATGGGAGAAGGACAACTAGTCCACGGTTATAATTCAGCCTTCATGCGGAAAGCATAATCTCTAAAAAATGGTTTCTACAACCGTGTGCATTGTGTAAGTCCAACTCCACCCTAACAAAAGATTGTATTCAAGAGGTGCATTGACTACTTGTACCATGACGCACACAGGTTTACCCTCCAACTACATGGGGAAAGAGGGAATTATACCGTGTAGTATGAAAAATATATCGTCAAATGTCGTAAGAAACGTGGGAAAATAAGTCAACTCAGGTTGGCCAATGGCCTTCCAATATGCCAACGACAGCATGCAAGTCGAGGCACCCTCATCAACTACCGTATGGAAATTTTTTTGTGTCAACGATTTCATGGTGTATGCCACTACTATCTGAAAGGTGACATGGTGAGGAAGATGAGATTTATGGTCTGTCGGATTAGAAATGATCATTCTTGAGTTATGAGGCTCTACCGCACCCAAGGTAGATAACAACACTTTTCTCTGTGAGGGAAACTCTGGAGAAATTCCAGAGAAGACATTGCATAAGGAGATTTTTCTAGATACTTGAAAATGGAGTAATTCTAAGCATCCCTCATGTTTGGGTTGTGAGAAGCCTTCTTGAACGCACCTTTAGGGATGTGAGTCATTGTTTCTCCCACTATATTCTTAATTTGAAGAGGATTCAATGGGATGGAGGCCTCTTTTCCCATCTCAACAGATTTCAGCATGTCATAGTCATGCGTCCTGGTTGATAAATGATCTTTGGCATTCATCATCTAAATGTTTGCTGCTGGGTTTCTTGGATTAGGCACAAGGGGTCCCTGACTACCCTTATCCGCGCTCATGGATGCGAAGGCTTGAGCCATATTTTTCCCTTGTGGAAAATGGATTGTCAACACATGAGGTTGTTGTTATGCCAGTAGCTTCAAGGCTTCCACAAGCCGAGGAAATATGTGAGTCAAGTGGTTGTCCATGCAAAGCTTACATCGATACTTCACCTTTCTCTTTTTAGTTTTTCCCTTGCCATCATTATTTGCAGCCTTTTTATCCCTCTTACCCTTCTAGTTTTTTTGTTTCTTCTTTCCCTCATTTTGTTGGGTATCCTTGGGAGTTGTCAATTGCACACTGTGTACATCCAACGTCTCGGTGATGGGGGCAACTAAACTAGGATTTTGGCTAGACACAATCTATTGAATCGATAACTGTTGTAATTGATTAGACAACAGATCTGAGGACTTGGTTTCTATTGAGCCCACTATGCCATCAACATAAGGCCCATACTTCTACTTGGATTTGTCGTGAGTTGACTGTGGCCATTGGCCCTTGGTTATGGAATAAATAGAATATTAAGGAAGAAAAGTGAAGTACAAACTGCGTGGAAGGCACATTGACTTAGATTGGGTCGAGGTGGTCAAAGAAGCAGAAAAGAAGGAGCGAAGTAAGGGAAAATGAGTCGTTGAACGAGAAGATCGAGGAAGACAGATCAATAAGGAAGATGGATCGTGGACAACTCAGCAAGTGAAAAAATCCACCAATGGATTCTTTGGAGCACCTCGTGGGAAAGAAGGAAAGACAGGCTAGCAAAGCCCTAAAAATGTGGGTCAAGTTGACCTAGGGTTTTAGAAACCTAGGGTTTCGGGATCTAGGGTTTTGACACCTAGACAATTTCCATGTAATGTATAAATAAAGGTCTAGAAGACCTGGGAGGGGTTGTTCGAGGTGGAGTGTTTTTTTTATGTTGATTGATTATTGTTTTCATGTGAGGAGAGTATTATGTTGTAAGAATATTATCGTATTGTAAGATCTTCAGCTGGGTGAGAATATCAACACTACATCTGGGTGTGCAGGGAGGGGAGAAGAGAATATAAAGAGAGAGAGATATGCAAGCTAAGTGCACAGATAGAACTGTATGTTTTCATATAATATCAAGAAACACAATTCTGTGGACGTATCCCTAGAGAGAGGGTGAACCACATATATCTTGTTGTTCTGTGTGACTGACATTGTGTTATTTTTCTCTAAGTTATCCTGTTATTGTATCATTGTGATATATCTATATCTCTAGGCTTAAAGGAGGTAAAGAATAATTAGATCTCTATGTGTTGTTATTTTTAATCCACTTGCATTTCCTCTGGTTGTAGACACATGTTTCCTACAACCCCCTATTGATACTTCGTGTGAGACTGCATCTGCTCTACAGGTGTTGCCGAAAAGGCCAGTAGTTAGGGCTTGTTGGTGCATTGTTAGAGTTGAACCCTGTGTCTACCCCTATTCCTATTGATACTAAGAGGGGGGTGAATTAGTATCAAGTACAATTTAAAACCTTTTTCAACTTGTACTTAAACCGTTCAATTATATCCAATGAGAAATGAACAATAGTATAAGAGTTACACAAATACACTATAGTACACCATGCACAATATATGAGAAATAATCAATAGTTATTGTTCAAGGGAAGTAATGACTTCTAAAGGTAGCTATAGCTTCCAAATGTAAAGGGAGGGATAAATCTCCAAGAGGAAGATACAATCCTCCAATATCAAGATATATTTGAACTCTCCATCCTTGCCCCTTCCTTCCACCCAAGAATATATGAGAGATAATAAAACTTTACATTAAATCATGACCATCAACCAACCATCACATAGAACCTGATAATGCTTCCTAAGACTTCTTCAATTTATGCAATTATTCAATTCTTGGAATACTATGATCCTATAGATAATATTACTCAATGTATTCTCTGACACTTCTCCAAGTTTCACTCCTTGAATCCTCTCCAAAAGGAAGTTATAGAAAGAATGGTAGACTTTATTCAATTCTGGTTTATTCAGAAGACCCAACTTGTACAGCATGCCCCACGCTCAATATTTAACATCTAATTCTGAAACTCACATAAAAGAAAATACATTTTGTACTATTTCCAATGGAAGTGGTCCCACTTCATTTGGATTTTGTATGAAGAAGTTATGACTGTTTTACCCGGAACACATTTTTATTGACTAGCTTCAGGACTGGTCACAAACCCTATCTTCCACAGAGTGTATCTCCATAATTATAGCGAATCAAAGCTGAAATTTTTAACAGAGGTACCTTGATATGTCTTCTCAATACCATAGTGATTTCACCATTGGAATCGTTCTAGAAAAAAAGTTATAGAAAAAATTATAAGATGACCTGAAAATAACATACCTTAGAACACATCACCAAAAGACTTCATCCTCCCTTGAAATCTGACCTTCCTTACTTCTGATTTCCTCTGAAATTCGACTTGTATTGAAATGAATGTATAATGATGTTTATTTATACCATTTATGTCACTTCATTTTAACATTACGGCCGACCTAACACTTTCTTATTTTGTAATTCTTTTCTTTAATTATCTTTAGGGCCTACATGTACTTCCTTCTTCAATTCACTTTATCATCTTCAAAAATCCATTTCTCCTCAACCATGAGGATCCATGTGACGTGCCACATACCATTGGAAACAACATGATGTATATTATCCATTCATGGGTGTTGTATATGCATGTGAATTTTCCTTCATGTCCAAATACCTTTATCAATCTTGCAGTCCAAAACCCATGACTAGGGTTGACATCAATGACAACAACCAATCTTCCAACAGTTCCAACAAATGGTTCCATTGTCGGGACCATGATCTTCTTGATGGAATGTTAAGGTGGTTTTGATAGAAGACAGAGATTTAGAAGTGGATAGAAGAACAAGAGAAAGACTTCATTGAATCCCAGAACAAGAACCCTAGCCTTAGTATAGAGGATTGGTTGGGAAGGTATATATTTATTGATATACACGAGATTTTCTTTGGAGGAGTTCAGAAGGATCTATACGAGTGGTTAGCCAGATTAGCAAATACCTAGTTTGAGATCAGATTTATACCACCTGTGGTTTGAATGTCGACACTGATCAATAAGTTCAAGAGAGTTTATAATGTCATGTCAAGAGCAGTAGATCACTGGTTTGATAGCACTATTAGAGGGTACATTACCGAGTTTTCTATTAACAAAGTAGAGTCATATAGCCAAGAAGAGAGGTATTTCTTTAAGGGAATTAGAGGAAAACTTTTACACTTTTTGAAGTTGAAGATCAAGATGCTATTGCATGAGAAGAACATCTTGAAGATACAGTAATTAGTCGGATTAAATAGATAATGTTCACTAACTCATACAACAACAATGACACAGAGGTTGGACATATGCGTAGTGGGAGAACCTTCAGAGAAGTTCCTCTAGTAGACCTATTTGAGCAGAGCCATGAACCACTAGCATAGGATGAAGGGTTCTACAATGGAGAAGAATAAGAGATATTGAACGAAGAACAGTCGGGATCTGTTGGGGCAGAGGAAGAGAAGACTGAAGAACCTCGTCGAGATGAACCAGGAACTTCAGGAAATGCGTCGATTGTCGAAGTAAGTACTATTACTCCTATTTTTTTGGCAGCATTAAGGAACTAGATTAGCCAAAGTTATCAGAGCACTCAGAGCACTGTTATCAACAGTTCAGTACATACTTAGTCAAGAAACCTAGGGAGATCTACAAAAGATGAAATGAGGCTACCTATATTTAGAGGATATGGATCTGAAGATCCTTATCAACATTGGTTCTTATGTGAGGTTGTATGGAGTATTAAGAAAGTCAATGAAAAAGAAGTTAAGAGAGCTCAGTTTAGTAATACCTTGAGAGACTGCTCACTGAGTTGGTACATGAAGTTTGTTAAAGGAGTTGCACAACCTAAACCACTAAACAATATCAAGACTGCGCTGAGTGCAAAATTCAAGAAACCCAAGTTGGAGTCATAGTGCATTATAGAACTGAAAGAAATCAAGCAGAGAGTAGTTGAACCTATTTTGAAGTTTGATCAGAGGTTTAAGACCTTGAAAGGTCGATTGATTTTTTAGATTCTAGATGAGAAGAATAAGGAATGGTTCATTGTTTCCCTCTTACCACACATTAGAGTTCCTCTGATGCAATAGAAGGTTTCTTTGTAGGATTAGGCGTTGGATATCACCATGAAACTAGAATCAACCCCTATGGGAGAATCCAACTCAGGTATGAGTCAAATTTTGAGTCAGCTAACTAGCTTATCTCTGCAGGTCGAAGATATGAAGAAATACAAGGGAAAATATAAAAGAGAGGACATCTGCTATATCATATGCAAATTAAAAGGCCATGATAAGGAGCAATGTCCCCTATGTCATGAGTACTTGGACTCTAGAGATCTAATCCCTTTGAAGCAGGTTACTCTACGCTGGTGCTAGGTATGTAGAAAGAGACATCGCCCTGGTGAATGCTATTACATGAAAAAATATGTTGAAACACCTACAAACCTTTACTGCACATTTTGTAAATTTGTGGGGCATGGTGAGAAGGACTATATGGCTTATGAACTCTTTCATGAAATATCAAGAGATATATATAGGATTCAAGGTGAAGTACACTAAGAGGGAAATGCTACACATTTTGATTCTCTAGGAAGAGGAAAATTAAACCCTCACGGTGGATTCAAGGGAAGAGGATGAGGAGGAGGCATGGGTCGAGGTCGAGGTAAGATCATTTGTTAGAATTGCGCACAGCCAGGACACTTGGCAAGGGACTGCCAGAACCTATGTACCACTTGTAGCTACTGCAACTCATTTGAACATGTTATTGAATATTGTCTTGTGTTGTTATGCAAACTTGAGGAGAGACGAAGAGGAAACCAACAAGTACAATTAATCTTAGAAAAAACTCGCGAAGAGCACCCTAAAGTCATTTTTATCACTAGAGGAGGCATTGTTACAGGTGAAGACAGAGTGACCCCAAGAAAGACTATAGAAGAATCAAGGGTCAGAAGAGTTGCAGAGAAGACACAAGTGTTTGATTTGAGGGAAGAAAAGAAGACGTTTGAAGAGGAAAGAACATAATTTGGAAGAGATCAGGCTTCTTCATCAAAGACACAAACAAAAGTGAGAGATTGTGGAATGCCTTTGGAATTTGATCAGTCTGCTTCGCCCAGAGAAGGTAAAGAGGTAAGCAAGATTATGGAATTATTATGTACTTGCATTAATTTGATTAAGGATGAAAGAGTTGTACAAGAACTACAAAATTTGATCAGACAGTATGAGATAGGTAGGATACCTCCTCTGATGAATAAACTATTCCATCAAGTATCCAGAAAGAGAAGGAAAAATAAGGAACTACACCTTAATTCTCAAATTGGAGATTATGACATAGATTATGTGGTCCTCGACTTAGGGTTAGAAGTCAATGTTATGACGAAGAAGACCTATGAAATGATGGGAAAAACTAAGATAATTTTCTCCCCTATCAGGCTTAGGATGGTGAATTAGCAGGCAGTAAACCCCTTTGGAAGACTGTAGCATGTCCCTATGAACATTGACAAGGTAAGGACATTTGCAGACTTCGAGGTGATTGAGATAGTTGACGATAGTTTTCCTTATCCTGCGTTGTTAGGAATTGATTGGGATTTCAACAATTCCACTATCCTTGACTTAAAGAAAATAAGAATGGCATTCGAAGGTGATGGCCTTAGGTCCATTCCACCTCTTGATCCTGATGAAGGTCGCAGATACACAGAACCCATCAAAGAAGAAGACCGTGCATACGAGCTAGAGAATAGATATAAATTGACAGAAATTCAGTACGATTACATTAATCCTATGGTAGATGGAAATTTAAGCTGGCAAGGTGACAGTGCATGCTCATCAAATTCAGAAGAAGAACTAGAGAATTTCCAGAACAAAATGTATGAAGTTTCTGCGTAGAGGTGTGCTAGATTGACCAGGGAATTTCGCTGGATTGGCACATATGTAAGTAATTTTCACACATTTGATGGTTTAAATCATTTAGAAACTTTCTAATTGGAATTTGAATAAAGTGTACCAGTACAATAGTGGTTGTTGGCACTGGATGAGGCCTTGAAAGAAACACCTGAGAGATGGTGGGGAACACACAAGAAGAACATCATGGAATGGGTGCAATGTCGCACTTTGATGACAGTGCACTTTTCAGACCAAATCGAAGGGTGTGAAGTTCGATACACAGGTCAGAGCTATCTGAAGAATCATGTGCAAAGTTGTGAGGAGGCTTGGAGCAACATTCCTCAAGAGAAATGGGTGCATAAATTCATTAACACTTTAGACACAATGCCTATTAATTGGTATCTTCAAGCAGAACTGCACCTCACCACTGCATATTGGTATGGTATGACTCAGAAATTTGTAGCTACATTTTTATTTGGAAGTCAGTACCCCATAGTAGATCAACCTCTACAATTTGTAAGACAGAAAGTCTTTGAGGAGGCACCTAACCTCCCTGTTGAGCAAGAAGAGGATGAATGTAATGCACCTCTTCAGAAATTGAAAGATTGTTACAATATAAATGTTGATGAAGATGATGATCCTAGGAATGTGAACATCACAGAAACAGAAGGACAAAGAGACATAAAGCACCTAAGCTCTCAAACGTTGGAGATTATTGGGATGATGCCACTATTGACAAGATCATAGAACTATTTCATGAATATCCAGACTTGTTTCCAACCAAGTTTACCAACATGAAGGGCCTTAAAGAGCCGATGGGATAAATGAAGATCCCCTTGAAACTAGATGAAAGGCCAGTCAAGTAGAGACCCTACAGATTGAATCCCAAATATAAACAAAAATTCAAGATTGAATTAGACAGAATGTTGGAAGCCGAAATCATAGAGCATGTTGAAGAGTCAGAATGGATTATCCCTATGGTGGTCCAAGATAAGAAGATGTGAGAGATCAAGACCTGTGTAGATCTCAGGAAGCTAAATGATGCCTATTTGCATGATCCAATNATGCGGGAGGACATGAAGTTTACTCCTTCATAGATGGATTTTCAAGTTATCACCAAATCAGAATTTCTAAGGAAGATCGCCATAAGACCAAATTTGCAAAAGAATGGGGTTCCTTCTAGTACATAGTGATGCCCTTTGGATTGAAGAATGCACCAACCATCTTCTCTAGGGTGGTGGACGAAGAATTCAAGGAATTTTTACATAAATGTTTGGAAGCATATTTTGACGATTGGACTATTTTTAGATTATTGAAAAATCATATTGAATGCTTAAGACTAATGTTGGATAAGTGCAAGAAATTTCAAATTGCCCTAAACCTGAAGAAGTGTATCTTATTTTCTCCCTTTGGAGTGATGCTAGGCCATATTGTATGTAAGCAGGGGTTTCTGGTAGATCCTTCCAATATTTCCACCATTGTTGATCTACCCCCTCCTACTTCGGTTAGATAGTTGTGCACTGCGCTGGGACATACTAGATACTATAGAAATTTCATCAAGGACTATGCATAGAGAAAAAAACCCATGGAAAATATTTTAAAGAAAGATTGACAATTTCAATGGTTAGAGGAATGTCAACAGAGCTTCGACACACTGAAACAGAAATTGGTCACTACGCCTATTCTAGTTTTCCCAGATTGGAGAAAGGAATCTCATGTGCATGTCGATGCATCATCTATTCCACTAGGAGTAGTGTTAGCACAACCATGAACATGGGATATTGACCACCTATTAGAATTTTCAAGCAGGAAGCTCTATACAACTGAGATAAATTACACTACCACTAAGAGAGAAGGTTTATCCATGGTGTATGCGCTACAGAAGTTTCATCACTACTTGTTGGCAGGACATTTTAAGATGTTCATTGATCACTCTGGGTTGAAATACCTAGTCAACAAGTCAGTGTTGGGGGGAAGAATATGCAGATGACTACTATTATTCTAGGAATGTGATTTTTAGATTGTGGTCAAGCCAGGGAGAATGAACAAGGGACCTGGCCAATTGTCTAGGTTAGAACATGGAGAGGAACCTACAAGTTTGGAGGATACACTACCAGATGCACAATTGCTTCCCATCAGAAAGGTTGATGATCACTTCGTCGAGATAGTCCAATTTCTATCAAAAGGAATGGAACCTCGCGAATATATAATCATTCAAAAGAAACAATTGGTAGTTCATGATGCAGATTTCTCACTTGTAGCTGGACAACTTTATAAGATGGGACTGTTGACGAGAAAAATTGACCACTCGTCAATTGGAGGAGTGAATCTGGTTTGGGGTTGTCCAATTAACCCAAGCCGTTTGGATTAATTCACTCCGACGGGTTTAGCGGCCCCATTGGCCGATCTAAGTCTTAAAGAGAGTGAAAAATAACTAATGAAAAAACAATGATCTAATAATAACAATCACTAATAAATATACATACATCTAATATATATCTGTGATTTAACTAATTAGTACTTATAAAATAACTCTACTTACCATATGCACAATATATACAAATAATTATATTTCTAATATATATATAATATGTACAAAATACGAATTTTAATCTAAATCCGTGAAAATCGAATGTAAATTGATTTTTTAAACAACAGTAAAGCTATTATCTCATCTTTATGATTTGTTTTCTTATAATGTTTATATAAAAGAAATCGAATATCAAACTATCTAATTAAACAAAAGAAATAACAGATGATAAAAAGTGTTTTAACTACAAGGAACTTCTATATCTATTATACTAATGAAATTAAATAACAAGTTGACCTGTTATCGCATCCAATATCTATTCAATGTGTAGCATCCAGTCACCTTGTCTGATGAGGTAAACCTGCAGCAGATCCTGAAATTGCTTCTAATAAATGTGAAGCAGTAATGATGGAACATATAAGAGATACGATCACAACAATCTCATAATTTTACAATCATCCACATTAAGAAAAATCTTGTTGTGAGAACTTGTGTATAAACGTTCAATCAAAGATAAAGATAAATCTCTTAATTCAAGTTTGAACAAATGATTACTGTGTGTTAAATCTAGAACATGAAACATGGATAATATATAAACTTTTATCATACCAGCTCATAGTAAACCATGACAGTGAAAGCAATCATAATCTATCTACAAATTGAAATAAACATGACTTGAATAAAACCACAATACGGAAAAGCTAAAGCTGTGATGAGTATTATATTCCATTCAAGTCTGTAAATGAAAAATTCATAGTCTTGCCCCAGGCAGATATGATGCAATGTTTACAAAATAACATGCTTATATAGGTTCCAGGAAACAAAATTGTTTCCTGTTGATAAGATCAAGTTTGTTTCAAAAATATGGGGGATGCAACCTCCCTTATTTCACTGAATAAAAATACCAACAGCCTAATCTATTTACTAAAAACACAAAGTTGATATGGCTGGGAGATCTCAACAGTGCCTCATATCTCCTTGGAAATCATGGGTTCCTGAAAACAAATGAAAATGGGGAAATTTTAGATATGTTTTCAATTGTCAAATCAAGCAATTTGAATTTCTCTAACTAGCTACAGAATCTTACGATTCTGTAGCTAGTTATAATAGCAACTACAATCATATTTTATTCAATAAATAAAACAAACTAATCTTTATAAGAAAGATAATCTATTCAATCAAATCGTATATCCTATCTTGAGAGTGACAAAATCATGCTAAAATTTAAAAAGATCATACCTCAAATCATGGAATTAAAACATATCAAGCAATCTTGGAGTTTACAATTGTTGTTGTTGCCTCTACATTCTTGAAAATGAAAGATCCTGTAGTTTTTAGGCGTTTCTCCTTTGCTTGGGTTATGGATTGGAGTCTATTGTTCTCATTTGTCAACAAATCCACTTGGTATTTTAAAGATTTAAGTTGAGACTGTAGCAGAGGCACATCAGTATAATACCTGTCTATCCAAGATCGACACTCATCATAGTGTGGCTGTAGAGACTGTGCATTGACACTGACATCATTAAGGGTTGGAGAATCATCACGCGAAAGGTAGGCTTATCACAAAGTTGAATGCCCAAGAATTCTGGGTTATCCTTTAGACATTGAGGTAGGTTGTTTACATAGTCATAGGGTGTGTCAGGATAGAGCCCATATGACACGGGATCTTCTTCAGCCAAAAATCTTTCGATTTCTGAGTCTGAATCTTCGCTCATATTAATTGTGTTGTTTGTGTCTGCACAGGGTTTGATTTTATTTCAAACACTTTGTGAGATCAAACGAACAACCCTTTTATTCTTAAAATTAACATCGACATTGCCCTTGTGCTTCTTCCCTGTAGATTTCATAACATTTTTAGTGCTAGCCTTTGGATGTGAACCCGGTTGATTGTCCTGTCAAGTGACATCAGGGTAGGTTGAGGGTTCATTATTAGGGGAAAGATCATAGGGCAGGAGCAGTGGAGAAGAGGTTGTAGTGTTCACAAGGGTTTCAACAATGACTGATTTATCAACCTGTCCCAACTCATTGTTGCCAAAGCCATTTCGTGAAATAAATGCATCCCAACAATCATTTTGTAATTGCAACTGATGCACAAGGACAATTTTAATTAAACCATGATGGAATAAAATTGAATCAGACCTCTGCTTATTAAACCATTTTCCCATCTTGTACATACTTCTAAGCAGGAAGTAGGGAATATTCAACGGGAAGCCAATGAAACTCATAAGCAAGCGCAGATGATACAGGAAAACTAATCCAAATCTTCCTTCACATGTAATGAATTGTTTCACAATAGCAACTAGATCATGCCACCTAGGTTTTAAAGATGAGACTGGCATACCTCAATCGCAACTAGTAATTTTCCGTGAGGTGAACATAAAAGTCCAGGGGACCTCTTCAACTTTTTCATTATTGAACCATTTTTGCGTGATAGTTGGTAAACTCATGGCTTGGCTTAAAAAATCTTCTGTTACTTCTAACTGCACGTCACCTATCTTTGCCCTACAGCCATCGAAGGTCAAGGCAAATTCTTGGGAAACTTGAAGATTGAAACCCTTAAATTTTTCAATGAACAAATGCCAACCGTTCCTTTCTAAATCGTCCCTGGCGTTATCATACAATAGCAAGGTTTGGATGCCATTCGGCTCGATCCTTACCACTAGATCCATGGAAAAGAGAAGGGAATCAACACAGAACTCATAGGTAGGGTTTGATAAAAAGCCACAGAGCCATAGCCCCGAGCCTCAACAAAACAATGCTATGACAGTTCAAATGGTAGGCAGAGGCATTGATCACCATGCATGGGAACAAAATCGTGAAGCCCAAGACCATACAGAAGAGTATTGGCATGATGTACTTCATATGCCACCTTGGCATTGGGTATGTATTAGGATCAGAGCACTTTGAAAACCATAGCACGCGCATTCATAGATTAATCACAAAGGTAAGTGCATTGAATAACAATTGAATAATTCAAAGTTTCATGAATCAAAACTCCATCAATATCAATCAAATATTAATGAATGGAGGTCTTTCACTTATTCAACCAAGGCATGTTTAGAACCAAGGGGTTATAAAAAAGAACAATCATGTTCATAGAAAAAATATGACAATTCTATAATAAACCACATGAGAAGTCTTCCTTTAATCGCAAATCAAAACAAAATGTCAATTCCAGCTGCGAGTTTTCATACTTACAGTCATGAAAACAAAAATCGAAAAGAAGATATGTAAAAAGCAACAAGTGACAAGTGTCGTTTAGTGAGAATGCTCATGACAAGTAATGAAAATTTAGAGACCCTGTGTAGGCAGATTAGAAACAATAGAAATTATATTATTGTTGCCAACAATGGCGACACGTTGGGAGAAGCAGTTATCTCTGCCAAATGACGAGTTCAGATTAGGATAATCAGAAAAAACTTCGAATCGAAAACAACCAAAAAGTTGTATGAACATCATAAATAATTATAATGCATTCCAGTTTCAGACAACTGTTATTTTTAAAGAGATGAAAACTGACAACAATCTTAACAGAAGAGATTCATGATATTAAAGTTAAAATATTCAATATTGTTGACAGGGCCACTACTGCCAGCAGGCATCCATAGCCTCGACATGGATGTCAATTAACCCACTCTGATATCTGTATCCTGTCAAGAAGTTCCAGATCAGAACAAATGACATTTAAGGTCAGAAAGAATCCATATCTAAGAATTTTCTTTTACCTGACATTGCTTTGCTGCCAGCAGGCCTATTCAGTACCCCGAAAAAGTTATCTTGGCGTCATGCATGCATTTACCCACTGCCAGCAGACCTGTTCAGTATCCTGACAAGTTTACAAACACTTCCCACAGCTCTCTGAAAATTTATTTATTTTTTTAAAGATATTTAATAGAGCGGGGTGACGCTGAAAATTCTAGTTTTTTAACACATATTAGTATGTCACAGACCTTGAAGAAATTTCTTAGTTGTCCTTCATCAAGATTTAGAAATAGTTTGTTAATAAAACCAACTTTCAAGAGCAGGGAGACATCTTTGATTTTTTCTCTTAAGGAATAGGGACAGTGTAAAAAGAATTTTTATGGATGATCATGAATACCTTCAGTTGCAGATTGAAATGAAGAAACATTTTTCAAACAACAAATTATCTTCAACATGGCTGAAAACTCAGAGAAATACCACAATTAATGTTTAAACAACTTTCAACAGTCATTTTGGAGGGGAAATTTTTCTGTTCTCTTCGTCTGAGCTAGTCCGTGATGAAGGCATGTGTGTTTCAAAAAGAAAGACTGATAAGCATAAAGGAAAATCAAAACAAACCAGAAAAGAAAAACAAACAACAAACAAAACAGAAAATATTTACACAGTGTGCATGGGAGCATCATCAGGCAAAGTACCTTTTTAGAGCTTGGCCATTCACCGGAAAGGTGTCTGGTTGTCCCTCTAAATTCTGTAATCGCAAGGAACTGGGACCCAATTTCTTAGCAATTAAAAATGGTCCCAACCACAAGTTCTGAAACTTAGTATTCTCTCCTTTTCCCTCATGAGGTTTGTCCCATTTTAGGACAAGGTCACCTACCTCAAAATTTCTGTCAGAGGTAGAATTGGAATCAAACCAGTTTTTAACAATGAGTTGATGTTGATCCAATTTCCGTTTTGCTTGATCCCTCACTTCTTCTAATTTTAACAAAGTGTTAATTCGACTCTCCAAAGGGGGACAATCTTCTTCCTGTACTTTTTGCGATAACTGCAGAGATGGAAGAAGGACATGTGGTGGAAGAATCGCTTCCCTACCATAAACGAGAAAGAAAGGTGAGTTACCCACAACAGTTTTAGGAGTTACTCTATAAGCCCAGATTGCATTTAACAATGCGTTATGCCAATTTTTATGGTTTTCGGAGACCGTTCTCTTGATAATTTTGATCATATTTTTATTAGTTGATTCTGCCAAACTGTTACCTTGGGCGTAATAGCTGGCAAAGTACTTTAATTTAATTCATTTTTCTAGAGAGAAATCACTCATTTCAAGAGACGAAAAATAAGAAGCATTATCAAATACCAGGCATTCAGGGATACCAAAACGAGTAATAATATTTGAATTCAAGAGGGATATTACCTGGATGGTATTTACAGCTTTTAATGGGGCAGCCTCGGACCACCTGGTGAAGTAATCTATGGTTGTTATGATATATTTATGCTGCTGTGAGGATGGCGGATTGATTGGGCCTATAATATCCAGACCCCACTGCTGAAAAGGGGATTCTACCAAAACTGGTTGCAAAGGGAAAGTTGGTTTCTGTATCCGTCTGTATGATTTTTGACAAATCACACACTTGCGACATAAAGCATGAGCGTATTTAAAAAGGGTAGGCCAGTAATAACCTACTCTTAATACTTTATGGGAAGTGGTGTCTCCACCAAAATGCCCACCAGGTTCTCCTGCATGCAATTCCAATAAGACTTTTTCTGCTTCATCTTTCTCAATACAGCGCATTAGTACTCCATCAAAATTTTGATGAAACAAAATACCATTAATCAGCTGAAAAGAAGTAGATTTTAATCTTAGTGCTCTCCTTTTTGTGGGATCAAGGTGACGGGGAGCTGATCCGTGTATAAGACAAAATTTTATGTCATCGTACCAGGGACTAACAGGGTTTTGTGCACTGCAAATTTGATTTTGATAGTGTTGTCCTGGATTTAACATATCATTTTCCTCTTGCTGTCCTATAGCTGAATCAGCGACCAATTTGCATAAACCTTGGCCTCTTACAATTTGTGCTGGGGTGATTTCTATGTCATATTCTTGTAAGGATGTGACCCAGTTCGCCCTTTTTTCACCTAGTTCTTTCTGTACTAACAAATTTCTGATAGTCGAGTAAGGGACAATGATTTTCGTCCTAGATTTCAACAGATAAGATCGAAAATGTTTTACTTCTTTGAAAATAGCATAGGCTTGATGATCTACTACTGGGTAATTAAGTTCCACCCCCTTGAAGGCTGAACTCATAAAGGTGATTGGGACCTCGTTGTTTTCAGTGTTCTTTTGAGTTAGGATGGCAACGTAGGATTGGTCGGAGGCAAACATGTAGAGGGTGAAGTCTTGCAAAAAGTCGGGGCTCATTAGAGAAGGAGAATCTATTATGGCCTTTTTTATTGAATCAAAAGCCTGGCTTTCTAAAGGTCCCCAATGGTACTGTACATCCTTTTTTATTAAGTTTTGTAATGGTCTCACCATTTCTGAAAAGTTGGGGACGAATCTCCTAACAAAGTTTATCTGACTTAAGAAAGATTGCATGGACTTTTTTGACGAGGGAGGGGGCAGTTTCAAAATGACTTGATTTATTTCAGGTTCGATAATCATCCCTTCACTCGATACAATGAATCCGAGGAGCTTGTCTTGTTCTACTACAAAGATATATTTTTTAGGATTCAAAGAAATGCCATACTTACGACATCATTGTAGAATAGATCTTAAATGGGCTAGATGATCTTGCTTATTTTTCGAGAAGACAGTGACGTCATCTAGGTAAACTACTACAGATTGATTGATTAAGCTGCACAAAGCGATGTCCATTGCTCTATGAAAAGTGGCACCGATGTTTATGAGTCCAAAGGGCATCTTTCTATAAGCGTAGGTGCCCCATGGAGTACGGAAAGTAGTTTTGAGTTGGTCTGACGGAGACATAAGGACTTGGTTGTACCTTGAAAAACCATCCAACAAGGATAATCTTTCAGAACTAGATACTTGTTGAAGGATCTATTCCATGGGAGGGACAGGGTAGTTGTCTTTATCAGACGCTCGGTTAAGATTTCAGAAATCGACACATAGTCAAATTTCACCACTCTTCTTTATGACAGGGACAAGATTAGAGACCCATTGTGTGTGCCTAACTAGGAAAATTATCTTAGCATTTAGGAGTTTTTTTAATTCCTTCTTGACCGTTGGTTCGAGTTTTGGGTGCATTTTCGTTAACTTTTGTTGAAAAGGTTGGGTTTGGGGTTTCATGGGAATAACGTGTTGTATGATGTTAGGATCAAAGGTTTTTAGGTCATCGTACGTCCAAACAAAAACATATTTGAATTCCTTAAACAACTTAATAAATGCTACTTTTTCTTGATCAAAACACCCCAACCCTAAATTAATGCACTGTGGATTGTCTTTAGTTCCCAAATTTACTTTTTCATGCGTCAAAGAGAAACTATTCGTTTTACAGTTCATTGATTTTCTGAACTAGTCGTGAAGATCATAAAATTTTTCTAATCTAACTAAAGATTTTGGGATAGAGTTTACCATGTCTGATGAAGATTCTGGGGATCTCGGATCTAGTATTACCATAAAGTCATGAAGATTTTCTTCATGGGTACCTTCGTCGATCACCGCACCCTGGAAAGTTTCTTCCATATGCAGAAAACTTATAATCTGTTGATCGTCATCGAAGACTCTCCAATTCGTGATGTTGTCTGGGACGGATGGTCTAAACAACAGTTCGACGAAAAATGCATTCGAAGATAAGCCTTCTGCAGGAAAAAGTTTTGAAGCGATGTTAGCTAACAAATTAGCTTCCGAATTATTTAATCTAGGAATAGAATTTATGTTAAATCCAGAAAACTTGTTCATCAAATTCCATACCTCAGTTTGATAGCTTTTACGGTGCAGAGATAAATAGTGGATAGAATTTTTTACCTGTCTAACCACAATTTCTGAATCACCAAAGACAGTCAAATTTTGAATGTTCAAATCTAATGCTTTTCTAAGGCCTTGCAGGAGTGCCTCATATTTAGCTGTATTGTTCGTACATTCGAATTCTAACCGGCAAGAAATCAGAGTCTTATTACCTGCTGGATCAATGAGCACGCACCCTACACCAGCTCCTTCTTTAGATTTTGACCCATCAAAGTAAAGAGACCATATTTGATTTTCATCGGGTGCATGTGACCACTGAGAGAACGTTGTTGACTGCGTGCATGTCATAACTTCAGATTGTTGTTCTGGATCAGTGATGGTAGAAGTTTCGGCCATCAAATTGCTGAAAAAGGTATCCATACCTTGTATTTTAGGCGAATTGGAAGAAGGAGTGAATGGTTCATTGGGATCATTTAAATCAGTCACCGTGAACTTCAGATAATGTTCACAATTTACCTTGATTCTGTGGGGCTTTCCATTCTCGGGGAGCCACAAGTGAGACCAATCTGTTGCAAAATAGCCATGTAATTGTTCTGACTAGTCTCTACTTAAAAACAAACCATAAACTTCTGGAATATCTACAACTATGATATCAATCACTTGATGAACTTTAGGATTAGACGACAATCTTATAAGCACATTCTTTAATTCGCCTATCACTTTAACACTAGTTCGATCTAGCTGGATAATTTTCAAGCTAGATGGTTGAACTTCGGCATTAATCTTTTGACAAACTGACCAAGGCATTATGTTAGATGACGCACCTGAATCTACCATATAGTTATGTACATTCCTATTGAAAATTTCAAAAGTAAACAAAAATGGAGAAACATTTCTGCGAGTACTAACAGTAGAAGTTTGTTGTTTTTTAATCGCAGCCTCTAAAATTGGTTTATCTACATTTGTTACATTATTTACAGGAAGGTATCTTTTATCATGAGGCTCAGATGTAGTTTTGGCGGAGGCCTTCTGAGGAATTTTGGGGCTGTTTTGAACACCTTTGTTGTTGTTTGGATTGCTATTTTTGTTGTTTTCTGCAATATTCTGCAACATTTTTTGCAGAAGAAAAGGGAATTTTAATAATTCGTAAATAGAAATATTAGCCCTAAGATTCTTTAGATCTTCAATTAAATCATAATCTAAACTTGGGTTTACTGAATTCTGTTCAGTCTCAGTTGATTTAGACTGTTTTTGAGGCAAAGTCGTCATAATTTCGGAAGAAGGCTTATTTTTTGTCTTGCTCCTAGTATTGTAAGGATGCACTGTTTCAAAATTAGCTTGAAAAATGCTATCCAAAAAATGTCTGGAAATATTCGGAGAGGGTTCATTTTCTTCTACCATCTCATGTTCAGCTACTTCTTCAGGAATCTCGGGAGGAATCAAGTTGTCGTGTGCTTCTAGGATCGTTTGAATAGCAAATTGCAGGCTTTCTAGATTTAGGCCTTCAGTATTTGAATTAGGTCGGTTGGTGGGAAAAGGCTTCCTAAAAGGGGGTTTGTAAGGCCCTTTTCTCGAAGAAGCTTCTTCAGCCGACCTTTTCAAATATATAACTTGGTTGGACAATTTCTGAACAACTTTATGTAAGTTTTCTAAATCCAAACTCTCAGGTTGAGATTTGTTTTGGGAAGGTCTAGGAAGGATTTCGATTTTCTTTTTGGAAGATGAACTAGTCTCTATCTCGTTGCTAGTAGTGTCTTTTAAACTGAGAATGTATTTCTCGATCTGACTAGCCTCTTTGAAGGCTTTTAACAACGTGGTTTTCTTGGATCTCTTTACCCAAATGGCTATGTTTTGATGTAATTCTTTCGTGTAGTATGTGACAATAAGATTCTCGGTAGGCATCGAATACCTAGGGATCTGGTTATTTAGTGTCAAGAACTTTTGATTAAAGTCTTTGATCTTTTCTTTGGGGTTCATTTTTAGACTAGAAAGCTCCATGACTAGAACTTCAGGAGACTTGTCGTCTCTGAACTTCTCAAGGAAACAAGATTCAAATTTCTCCCATGACACGATGGTGTGGGGCTATTGAGCAAAGTACCAGGTAGAGGTGTTGCCTTCAAAGGTGTAGGGAAACAATCTACAGACTACGTCTTCATGCTCAACACTACCAAGTCTAATGGATAACATAAACTTTTTGATGTGATCTTCGGCTATCTGTTTGGATTCCGGGTCGAATTTAGGGAGTCATTTCTCCAGGTGTTTGGGTAAAAGATGTTGAGGCCCAGGTATGTCCATTGCATCTTGGTCAAGCCATGGTCTAGCGGGATTGTTTGAATTGGCCATAGGTGTGGGTGGTGTCGAAGGCTGGGATGAGGAACTACCTTCGTCAGAGGATTCTTCTCCAGAAGAAGAAGGAGGTGAAGGAGGTGGTGATGGTGGAATACTATATCCTCCTGCTGCAGGAGTGAGGATTGGATCTATAGGGTTTAATGTAAGGTCGGTACCTCCAAGTTTTTCTCTGATATCAGAGAAGTCTAATGGTTGACTCAAAGGTCAGTTTGGTTGTCTTAGACAGGCTAAGGCACTGTGTGTTCTTATGAGAGATTGATGAACAATCTCTTGTATATCACCACCCGAAGGATTTGGAGTTACTAGTTCAACCGTGATTCGTAGATCATCATTTGATGTGGTTGTTGTTTGAGGGACAATGTTTTCATCTGAACGAATTCTAGTTACTATAGGTGAGCGGGTAGGTGGGGGAGGAGTCATACGATCTCCTCATGCCATTAATAGTTTTCAGACCCTCCTTCTAGTGCCATTTGCTGACGGGCGAAATTGACCTCTCATTAACTGGAGGAGTGAATCTGGTCCAATTAACCCAAGTCGTTTGGATTAATTCACTCCGACAGGTTTAGCGGCTCCATTGGTCGATCTAAGTCTTAAAGAGAGTGAAAAATAACTAAAGGAAAAACAATGATCTAACAATAACAATCGCTAATAAATATACATACATCTAATATA
>JASDQU010654976.1:27850-48325 GCA_032191745.1 Picea mariana | reverse complement strand
TGGGGCATATTAGATTAGTAATGTTATTTTATTTATGTCGGCTTTAGGCCATTAGTTGTAATTATACCTCCTAGTCTCCTATATAAACCAAGGAGACATTTTCATTTTGAATCATCTTGTACTTGAACATTTAAGTGGGGTAAAAGGAGGTTTCCCCCTCGAAGAGGCTTATTATTTGAAATTCTCTCTTTTTGAAGGCGTTGAGTACTTTTTCTGAGGATTTTCTATGCTATATTGATATTTGGTTCTTAACAGAAATGAACAAGGTTCAAGATAAGGCACAAACTTCAACCTCACAGTCATTAGAAGAGAGGTTTGAAATGATGATGAAGACCATGGAGAAAATCATGGAGAGGATGTCTTTGGATAAAAATCCTAACACCAAAGAATAGGCTGATGTTCCACCCAGGAATCATAGGAGACCAACAGCTCCAAAAATCAGACAAAGAGAGCAGAGGAACCAGGGTGATCAACAAATAAGACCTCCTTTTCAAAATAATTATGTAAACGATAATTTTGATGAAAATTTTGAAGACAATATGCATTGTTGTGATGCTAATGAAACAGAGGTATTTTTGACTAAAGAAGAACATGGCCAGTTCATGGATGCGAATGAAATCTTCATGAAAGAGGATGACTAAAGGTTGTTAGTAGAAAAAGAATATTACCAAACAGGGCTGCAAAATGCCATCATGCAATTCTAGAAACAGTATAATATTCGAAACAAAAATATGCCTTCAAATACTCCAAATGGAAATCCTACCAAAGAATCTCATAACAACATGCCTTCTTCAAGTCAGCCTAAAAAGGACTTTGTTGCAAAATATGTTGTGGATAAAGGAAAGTAGAAGGAAGAGCCTCAAAAGAAAGTACCTGAAACAAGAAAGGAGGCAGTCACCAAAGAGGTAGAGAAAACCCGATCTTCCTTTAATTTTGAAACTGTTATGGCCAAGATTAAAATCTCTGTACCATTCAATGATTTGATAAAGAATAGTGAATATAGAAATCAGATCATCAAAATGCTCAATATGGAATAAACTTCTGATACTTTGAACATACAAGATGATCATCCTGCCATCTTGTTTTGCCCATGTGTAGAGGAGAGAAGTGATGTTGATGAGGTCCCCAGTTTCTATGTCAGTATGAAGATCCATGATATGACTCTGCATAATGCTATGTTGGAATCAAGAGCATCCCATAACCTGATTCCCAAGGTGGTGATGGACCAATTGGGCCTGGACATCACAAGGCCTTACAAATATCTTTTCTCCTTTGATTCAAGGAAGGTGAAGTGCCTAGGCTTAATCAAAGATCTAGTGGTATCTTTATCTCAAAATCCAGCAAAGAATATGGTCATGGATGTAGTGGTTGCTAATATCCCTCCTAAGTTTGGCATGTTGTTATCTAGGTCATGGGATGCAAAGTTGAAAGGAACTGTGCAAATGGATATGTCATACGCCACTATCCCTATCTTTGGTCAAGATAGGAGATTGTACAGGGAAGTTTTTCTCAAATACATGATCAGTAACAAAGCCTAGCCAAACAACCATCCCATTTATTCTATGGAAACTGAGATTGGATCCTCTATTTTCTTTAATGATGTGAGTTTTGAAGAAAATGCACCAAACACTGATATGACTGCCAAATACAGATCTAATCAGCAGATTGAGAAAATTTCAGAACATAAATACTGTGCAGAGAATGAGATGTGGAACATGAGATTTGATGGAGTTGTCAGCAGAGAAGGAGCAGGAGCTGGTGTGTGGATTAACCCCCCCAGACTGGCCACAATTTTTTTTTCTTATAAGCTTTCTTTTGAGTGTACAAATAACGTGGTTGAATATGAGGCATTAGTATTGGGATTGAAGACTTTGAAAGAAATGGGTGCTAGGAGGATAATTGTGGATGGATATTTTGTGTTGATCATAAATCAGGTGAAGGGAACATATCAAGAAAAGCACCCCAGATTAAGATCATATAGGAATATAGTGCTTGACCTTCTTGAATAATTTTCAAAATATAGGCTCTCAATGATTCCAAGGGGTCAGAATTAGATTGTTGATGCTCTAGCTACTTCAGCCTCATTTTTCAAGATTCCCATTTTTCCTAACAGGGGATATGAGATTTAGGTCAAGCACAGACCAACAGTGCCTGATAATATTAAGTACTGTAAGGTTTTTGAAGATGATAAAAAAATAGAAAGCTTCCTCAAGATGGATGGTGAATTTGCAAATTTGAATATTGATGAGGAATATTGTGGTGAAGAAGAAGATATAGTTGTGTTTGCAAATGATGACTATTTCAAAAATCAGATTGTTGGTAAGGATATAATGCAACTAAAAAATAACATCATTCCCAAAGGCCTGGTCCCATTAGAAAAACTCTTTGAAAATAATGATGTGGCCAGGAGTCCCAAAATTACTGTAAATGATGGAGATGTTGAAGATTGCAACATTGGGACTCAGGAAGATCCCAAGATTATCAAGTTGTCCAAGACACTTAGCCCAGAGGTCAAGAAAAGGTACATCAATATAATGAGAGATTTTCCTGATGTTTTTGCCTGGACTTATGAAGATCTGAAAGTTTATGATACCAAAGTGATTCAGCATGTGATTCCAATCAAATAGGACCATAAACCTTTCAAACAGAAATTAAGAAGAATCAATCCTTTGTTGTTTCCCTTGATTAAGAAAGAGATAAATAAACTATTTGAAGCCAATATCATAGTGTCTCTAAGGTTTTCTAAATGGGTGGAAAATATGGTACCTGTCAGAAACAAGAGTGGAGAGATCAGATTATGTGTAGATTTCATAAATCTAAACAGGGTGTCTCTCAAGGACAACTACCCACTACCTAAGATGGATCACATTCTATAGAAGGTGGTTGGTTCTCAAAAAATGTCAATGCTGGATGGTTTCTCTGGGTACAATCAAATCATGGTCCACCCTGATGATCAGGAAAAGACAACATTTACAACACCATGGGGCACCTTCATGTATGCCAAGATGCCTTTTGGGCTCATGAATGCAGGAGAAACATTTCAAAGGGATATGGATATAGTTTTTGTTGATGAGAAATATACATTTATTGTTATCTACTTAGATTGTATCACTGTGTGTTCAGTTTCTAATGAAGAACATCTTAAACATCCGAGGAGGGATTTTCAAAAATGTAGGAAGTTTGGCATTTCATTGAACCCTAATAAGTATAAATTTGGCATGGAAGAGGGGAATTTTCTTGGGCACATTATTTCAAGGGAAGGAATAAAAATAGATCCCAGTAGATTTGAGGGAATCCTTAAAATTGGCCTACCCAGAAGAAAAAAGGAAGTGCAATCTTTCCTTGGGAAAGTAAATTTTTTGAGAAGAGTCATCCCTAACTTGGATGAAATAATAAAGCATATCACTAATATGATCAAGAAAGGAAATGAGATAAAGTGGACCCCTGAAACCAAAAAATCCTTTGAAGATATTAAAGTGGCATTAACCAAAGCTCCAGTACTGGCCAGTCCTAATTTTGAAAAAGACTTTATATTGTTTTCTTTTGCCTCAGATCACACCATTGTTGGTGTTCTATTACAGAAGGATGAGCGGAATTTTGAGAGGCTTATAGCATACTATAGCAGGACATTGAGCGATTCCCCATTGAAGTATGATATCATGGAAAAGTAGGCATATGCATTGATCAAGGCCCTAAAGGAGTTTAGAGTTTATATCTTGCATTCTCATACCACTGCCTATGTGCCCAGTAGTTCTATGAAAGACATTTTAACTCAACCTGATCCTGAGGGAAAAAGGGGCAAGTGGATAGTTGTGTTGTTGGAATATGACCTTGATATCAAACCTACAAAGTTGATCAAAGGGCAAGGACTTGCCAAGATGATGGCATAGACAAATTGTGATCTCTTGGGAATTAACTTCATTGTTGATTTGTCAGCAGACTCAGAAGAAGAAAAGGTCCCTCAAGTATCTCAAAAATTCCTTGACTCCCCATGGTATGCTGATATTATTTATGTGTTGATAAATTTGCAGGCTCCTCCTGAATTGAGTAAAACCAAGGGTGGGTTCTTAAAGTTAAAACAAGCAAAGTTTTTTATTGTAAATCAGTCTCTGTATTGGAAGGATCCAGGAGGAATCTTGTTGAGTTGTTTGTTGGAAGGAGAAGTAGAAAAAACCATCAGAGAGTTTCATAAAGTTGATTGTGGAGGGAATCATTATTGGAAAACTACTGTGCACAAGATATTGAGGGCTGGGTTCTATTGGCCTAGAATTTTTTCTAATGTCTACAAAGAAGTTTAAAGTTGTCATGAATGCCAAATTTTTTATGGGAAGAGGAAATTGCATCCTTTTCCCTTGAAGCCCATCTCTGTTGAAGCACCTTTTAGACAATGGGGCCTTGATTTCATAGGAGAAATTCATCCACAATCCTCAGCTCAGCACAAGTGGATACTGATAGCCACATATTACTTCACCAAGTGGATTGGAGCAATTCCCACCAGGCAAGCCACATATGCTTTCATCATTTAGTTTTTGGAGAACAATATTTTGTCAAGGTTTGGGTGTCCATTCAAAATAATTATAGATAATGCAACAACATTTAAGCCCAAGAATATGGAAAAATTTTGCAGTGATTACAATATAAATCTTGGCCATTCCACATCTTATTACCCTCAAGGAAATGGATTGGTTGAGTCATCCAATAAGGGCTTAACCATAATTATCAAGAAGCTGTTGCAAGATAACAAAAAGGCTTGGTATAAAAAGCTTATCCATGCACTATGGGCTGACATGATCACTACAAAAAGATCTATTTACACTTCACCCTTCCAGATTGTGTATGGCACAGAAGCAATTCTTCCTACTGCATTAGGATTTCCATTGATGAGGTTGCTATAGGAGAAGGATGCTGAAACAGATGTCACTATAAGGAGAACAGATGAGCTGATCAATGTCCAGAAAACAAGAGAGAAAGCCTTCAAAAACTCTCAGCTGCACCAAGACAGGATTAAAAAGGCTTTTGATAGGCATACTAAGGAGGATGATTTCAAAGTGAGGGATTTGGTGTTGATATGGGATGCCAGATATGAAGACAGGGGAAACCATGGGAAATTTGACCATCTGTGGCTGGGACCTTTTAAAATTATGGCATACCATGGAGATAATGCCTATCTGCTACAGGAAAGTAATGGATATCTCGTTGGAGGAGAACCTGTGAATGGAATGTTTCTCAAAAATTATATCGTTTAAAGGAATTATCACCCTTTCCATTCATTGTATATAACCATTTTTTTTTCAGTTGAAGTAGTTGGAATCAAATCAACATAAATTGAAGCCCGAAGCGAAGACCCTAAGTTATGCTGAGTATAATTTGAGTTTTTTGAATAAGACATTGATCAATTCAGTTGCAGGATTAAAATAAATCCCAATGGGTAGGCACTTGGTCTGTCGTTCTTTATCACCTCGTGGGGAGGATAACATCCCTAGTTGGAGCCCATGTTATCACCATTAACATTTTCATGTGAAATCGATATTTCATTATCTAGAAAGGTGCTAAATCGATTTGGAGGCCCAACAAACTAGAGAAGGGGATAAATATGGCAGGAGATGGCTAAATCTGGTGGGAGCGCAAAGTTGATGGGACCTGATACATCGCAGATCACGAGCTCCCGAATCGATGGTTGGGGATCATTTAGGGGGGAGGAATTGCGCAGAGGATAATTCCCGAAAGCGAGCTGAAAAGTAAACCACGGTTTTGGGTCAGGACCACATTGCACCACTGGGTGTATTTCAGGTCGAGAAGCGGGTTTCCCCAAACTACTTCCTCGCGCCCCTGAAATTGGAGAAGTATATAAAGAGCACTTATTATTTATTTTAGTGTTTTTCAAAATACTGGAACGTTTGAAAGTTGGCACGACCACCCTTGTTTGATTGTAGCTCAATGGTTTGCCAAATTCATGCCATTTCCACTCATTTATATGTATTTTTCATCGCCACCATGGAGCCTATCATAACTTCAGTAACAGAGAAAGACCCTGTATCAAATGAAGAAGCCCTAATTTACTGAGATTCAGACATGTTCAACATTGAAATCACCATTTCGCCCATCTCTGTGTCCAGAAGTAACCTGTCTGATAATGTAGGGAAGAAAATACCATTCCTTGACGTAGTCTAGGCCACTATAGCCCCTTATGTTGTCGAAGTCTCTTTCCCTTTTCCCAAATTCATAGGTTGGTGTGCAGAGCAATATTCACATGAAGAGAAAGTTGTCATAAATAAACAGGGGTTCGAGGTCCTGTGTAGGGTAGAAAGTCTATCAATTTGAGGTGCCCTCGGCATACTAGAGTGTTTATCCACAGTGTTTGAACCTTTTGAGGAAGAAAATATAATTAGATTCTATAGTAACTATCCATCAGAAGTCCAAGATCGGTTTTTATAGACAATTGTCAAACCAGAACATCTTTCAGAGAGTCTATCTTTGCCAATGAATGTGAGTATAATGGTTATTGAGGTCCAATGGGTATGTTCCCTGTTGAGTCAAATTTTAGGTCTAGATAATGACAAACATGTGGTCGAGGTCATGTTGGGTTTCTTGTTGGCATTGTTTCAGTCAGAGTCTGGTCTATCAGTCCGTGTCAATTTTGATCAATTCAGAGCTGATAATATCCATAAACAGCTAGTGAATTTTCCCTCTTTAAGGCCTTTTAGATATTACACCTATTTGTTGAAGATTTTCTTGGAGACAAACAAGAGAGAATTTCCTAAAGCACCGTTCTTATCAACTAAATGTAAGAGGATCACATTGCTCATTCTCATCAACAAAGTCATGTCCAGGGTTTACAATTTGATTTTCAACACCATCCTACCAAGGTTTCTATATGACATGAGGAGCTATTTACAACCAAATCTAGAAAACAGAGTGGGGGACTAGGTACTATTCATGCATTCAACAATAATTTGGGTTTATGGTTGTCATGAATCCCCTTACCTATTGCCTATTTTTCTGACCCCCAAAGTCTTTTCCCTTGAATTCATTGGGAAAATAATCATATATGAGACAGAGCATTTCCTAAAATTGCATAAATCCTCCAACCTCAAATTCCCTTTTATCATTGGACCCTTCATTTTCAAAACTAGATCATGCCTATATCAGATTCAAGAAATGCTCAGAGAGTTTGGTTTTGCACAGCTACAGGGAAGAAAATATGATCCACATCAGATCATATCCAAGAGAAGACTGATGAACAAACATGGCCCTTATGAGCATGAACATGTTGAGGGTTTTGATAAGTTGGTGAATATAGAAGTTTGTGCTAATATGGAAGCAATCTTGCAACCAGCTCAAACATAGAAAGTGGAGGCAACCTTGCAACAGATTCAATCACAGCAAACTCCTTAGAAATTGATATTCAAAGTCCCCAAAGTAAATGTTTACAACAAGAGCAGTAGCTCAGAGGCCATGGGCACTAGTGATCAACAAACTGCCCCTAAGAAAATAAAGATTACACAGTCCCCACAGATAGTGGATCTAGAGGAGAAAGAGCCTAAAGAACAAGTGAATATGGATGTGGTGGAGAGTGGTACCAACATTGTATAATTTGAGAAGGGAAGCAAGATCCAAAGTGAAGGAATCTCAAGAACTTTCAGCAGCAAAAAGAACATCTTTGATAAGACATCTGGAGAAGCTTATCAATCTAAAGAGGATTTGGAAAAACAATATGCTGAGAAAGGAAATATAGCTATGGGTGAGATGAGGGAGTTAGTCCCTGAAGTGGAAAATATTTCTGAGCACAAATATTCTATGTTCACAGTAAGAGATATAGAGAAGAGGACCTTTAATATAGCAGTTGCAGAAGAAGAAAAAATATCTGAGATCAAGATAAGGTATGACAACATCAGTTCTCCAGACAAGGTTAAATTCCATAAGAATACCAGTGATATGTTGTATTCTGATTACCTGAGTTTAAGATTGAAGAATTCCAAGTTGTCATCTTATGTAATGAATTTGGAAGGGTGGTTGAGGCAAGAAAAGGCATCCAACAGAGCTTGGAAAACTCAGGTCAAGAGGCTATAATCTGAAGACCCTCAAGGGGTGAAATCCTCATTGGATGAAAAAGACAAGATAATTAAAAGCTTGAAGAAGAAACTGAAAATGTCTTCCACTGAGCATCCACAAACAACATAATTGGTTTCTCTAGAACAAGAAAAAGAAGCATTTCGACAAAAGGCATTGGATTACAAAGCTAAGGTGTTGCAGCTAGAATAAGAAAAGGTAAATTGGTCATAAGGACAGACATAATTGTTGAACAGAGTTATAGTTGTACCTCCTATTGTAGAATTTGGTCCAAGCACTGAAGGACTTGTCCAGGCTATGTCACAATTTAGCCTAAAGGTAGGAAAAATCAAGGGGTTAAAGGGAGATAGAGAGAAATTGTAGCAGTAAATGGAAACAAAATATGAAAAGATGGCTCAATTTCAAAAGGAGAATCAATCCTTGCAGGAGAGGATAGACAAACTGAAAATAAGATTAAGAGGAAAAGGAATGTTGCAAGGAGCCAAACACATCATCTGGGATTCTATATCTACTGAAGCTGCCAAGTTCAAAGCGTATTTAAACTTCATCAATGATAAATAAGACATGGCCATCACAACTAGAAGCAGGTGCATTGTTGTAACTGAGACCTTAGCAAAGAAACCATCAGAATGGGCCAAAAATTCCATAAACCTTCTCAACTCCATCCCTACTGCAAAAATTCATGCCATTGGGTTCAAATATAGAACTACATTGATCATCTAGGACAGGGGGGTTATTTCCAAACATAACATGTTAAAATCAGTCCAAACTAACTCCACACAGATGGAGCAAAGTGTGCAAGAATTCAAGGATCTGTTTGAAGAATTGTTTATTAAAGGCCTCCCACCATTTTGGGATGGAAAAGGGAAATTATATGATCAGGAAGAATACAATGCTCACCTCACACAGTGCATAATGGATCACTCCAAGTTTGAAACCTTGGAGGAAAATCTGAAAGGAGCAACCCTGGTTAAACATCTGATTACATATTTTGAGATTCTGAATCAGTTCAAAGCTGTGAAAGTTGGATTACCAATGATGACATATGATTCTTGCATCGACCTGGAGATCCTAATCAAAGAAATGATGGAGTATGATATCCCTTCTAACTTGCAACGGAAGGTGATAGTACGGCTGGGAAAGACAAAGTGCAGTTTTGGAGGATCGAGTAGATGATTTCCAAGTGTCATTGAAGATGGCAGATCAGGTGGTAGATGAGAGCAGAACAAGTGGCAAGGAACAAAATTGAAGTGTTAGAGGAATCGACAGCTGGATCATGAAACGTTTTTCTTGTTAATTATTGTAATCGGTTTCAAAAACTGAAACTATCATTTGTAATCATTGTAATCATTTAAGAAGCTAAAATGTTTCATTTCAGTTATTGTAATTGGTTTCAAACCGAAGGAACTCAAATTGTATAAGTATTAGAAGTTCCAAATGTATTAATGCTGGCAAAAGTGAAAGGGCACAACTTTAGTTGTTCGGAACTCAATTGCAATTTTCTGAAGCTGAATTGAATACATATGCAGAAGTCTTTGAAGTTTCTATGAAACGATTCTAATGGTGGTGATGTGATTTTTGTCTCCTCTCTTTGTATGTATTTCATGTATTTCTTATTTCATTTTCACTATCTTCTGTTTAAATTGGATAGTCAAAGGCCCAGAATTCATCTTGTGATGCTCTCGACTGAAGAAATTTAAACTGTGTTAAATTCTTCCTAACTAATTCAGAATTCATTTATTTAATGCTCTAATGCAGTTACATGTTTTATTTTTCTTCCTACACTCTGCAAATTTACAAATTATAACTCAGATTTATCACCTCATTTATCCTTTATCTTATGGATATTTCTATAGACAAGTCAGTGTATTCATTCATTTTCATAATTTTGAATCCATAGCCCTAAGTGTCCCTCCCCTTCCTTTCCAGCAAATTTATAAAAAAAACTCCAAAACAACAAAACCTAGCCATTGATTGTCAAAGAAACACCAAGTGACATGAGAGAGCCCTCTCTGAGCTGAGCAGGATAGTACCCATCTCTAAAGTTGGTTTGTAGGTTACCTTTATCATTTGTTTTATCAGCCGAACAAATTTACAGAGTGCTAACAATGGGCATGCTAAGGATGCATTCTTAGGGAATATAACTATGCTTTAGTGATTATATATTTTTTAAATTCTATATAACATGTTAAGACTAGGATTAATCTAATGTTATACGAAAGTGGTAATGAGGGATGTTATTCCAGGAAAGAAGGAGTTATTCCATGGATGCTAGTGCTACTTATTATGTTGTTGCATATCAAATTCCACCATATGAAGGAATAAACATAAAGTTGAAGTGTTGATTAAAAGGTTTGTGAAGCAGGTATGGAAGCTTCTACTATTACCCACTGGTCAGATACTATAAAATACATTTAATAATAGCTATGCATGGATGGATGTCTTTATGTAATTATACTACATAATAACATAAGGGAATTTAGGATAGAAATATACTTGGCCAAAAGTACTTGGTGAAGTAGTATTATTGTATGATTTGAGTGCTTTATGGCAATGATATACCATTTGGTATGGTAAATTCCAAGGAGCTTGCATTAGTTATAAAATTTGTTAGCTTTTGAATGCATACATATGACATAGTAACATATCAGGATTTTGGTGGTTATGAGTTAGTAACCAAACTAAGTAAAGAGTCATGACCTATTATAAGAATAAATGATAGTAAATATGGTCATGTATGAAACCAAGGCATGGTTAGATATGGAAAGGCCATAGTGTTGTACATATGTTCAATGAACTTCCTACTACACTTAGGGTTTGAATTGGAACCTTTTTTCCAACACAAAGGAGCACCATAGAACTACATTCTTGGTGTAGTGTTCGGATCGAAAAGGAAGACATCCAAATAGTTGAGAAATTAATAGGAAGTGTAAGGATGAGGTGTTGAAGCATTGGCCAGATTTTCCAACTCACCATGTTGGGATGCAAAACTTGGATAAAAGGGAATTCTAAAGACAATGCAAGGATGCATTGAATAGTATGCATGAGTAAATCATGAAAGTGTGAAAGTGGTAAACTTTGCACACATACATGATAAGATAGAGTTGTGTATGCTTGAATGCATTTGTTGAATATAATTTGGAAATGCATGTATATATTATATTTCATGGAAATGATTATATTAACAGCTAAAATCTTATGATTATTATTACTGCCTGAAGTTGAGAACATTCACAAATTGTTGGATATTGCAATGAAAGAGTTATAAGTTGTAGCTTAAGGTAGTCATATAAGGATGGACTACAGGAAAGTTCTATCGAGGAACAAAGTAATGGAAATAATTAAGGCTAAGAAGAAGACAGGTTGCTGGTAATATATGTGAAAGAAATGATAGTTTCATTATAATTACTAAATGTTTGGTAGTTGTGATTGAATTGTTAAGGGTAGACAATTCTAAGATCACTTGTAAGTTTTTGTAAGTATTGCAATAAAACTTATGTTGTGCATGATATATTGAAAATTTATTTGGTTGAGTGCAAGATAGAATTAATGTAGAAAAATGGTCTCAAGTATGACACTGTTGAAAGCCATAATAAATACCAATGCTTGTTGTTGTAACAACCAAGGAATTATGAGATTGAATCTCATACATGGAAGAAGTTGAATTTCCTTACGAAATAAATTTTGAATTTCTAAATGAAATTGTTATGATATTGTCTCATGAAAACTGCATGTGTATGATATCAGGTAAATGATGGTTAATTAAGCTAGAATGCTTGGAAAGCATGGCTTATGTTGGGATACTAGAAGCTATAAATTGAAAATCCTTAGTGGGGGTATATTAATAAGTTGGCACTCTCCTTGTGTGTGAAAGGGGGATAAGAGTATAGGAAAGGGACTACGCCTTGGGGCTTAAGCCAAGGGAATATTGGAATAATATTTCCTAAAAATCTAATTTATGGGATACATATATATTTATCCTAAGTCCCTAAAATATGAGAATGAATCACCAAGTGGGTTCAAAGAAGGATCATAAGGTGACAAGTGTCATTTTATGCACATGGAATATATTGGGAAAACTGAGTGTATTTTCCCATCTTGACCATCATTCTTCCAAGGAGAAAAAGTATATTGATCATTCTCACTAGAGGGGAGAGGATCACATACTATTGTAGCCATTCAACCCTACCACCATCTACCACCCATGCCATGTTTCTATCCATGACTGTACGAGAGAGTTGGTGGCTTTCTGTAACGAGTGTTTTCTTGCAGGCTTGAACTAAAGAGGAAGGTTTTTCGGCCCATGGGTAGTTGAAAAAGTGGGTTGTCATTCCTGTGGTTAGTTGAAGAAGCAGTTTTTCAGGCCCGTAAGCATTCTCTCCAGGTGGGATAAGTGTTATCAAAGAGGTGGGTTGTAAGGCCCATAATCATTCTCTCCAGGTGAGAGAACTTCTTGGAATTATTTTCCCAATGTGTTAATTACAGCTACAGGGCTCGAAGTCTTCATGTCCAACATGTTGTTGAATCCATGGAAGGGAAGTGGGGTGACTGAAGGACTGTTGAGAAGAGAAGAGGCACACTTCCTAGGGTGGGACATGCATGTGGGGAATAAGGGATTGTAGCTGGCTGGAGTTGGCACTTGAATCTGAACATTATTGTTGTTTAGCAGACTTATATTGGGATATAATTCCCTTTTCCCAAGTGGAGTTTCAGCCCCAACTTGGGGTGACTTGTTGTTGAGTTATAAGAAGCACAGTCTAAGTCTAGGAGGAAATTTGAAGGTATGCATGCAGTTGGTGGCTATTTATATGAGATAAGTGTCCACCATGTGTTTTTTTAATTTACTATTTGATTGAATATATAATCATGTGTTGGTTATTTATTGTGCTATTCATATTTCAGTATGTTGTTGTTAGGATCATTCAAGAACTGTAATTATGAGTTATTTTTTAGAGATATTGTTGTTGAATTTACACTCAAACTTTAACAGAAATGGAAAATTATGTGGTTGTTGTTATGGGTTTCCACAATTGTAAATATTCCTTGAATATTTGTTGCCATAACTGTATATGTGGTGATGTATTTATACATAATTTTTAATTATGAGTTATGTATATCTCCCACTTGTTTGAAAAGGTTTATATCTATATATATATAACTTTACTTAGGCAAAGTTTAGCCTTCATATAGATGATGATAGAGGGGAAAATTCGACAGTTTGTGGTTGGGAATACTTTGTCCTAGTTTGGATAGTTTGTTGGGAGAAAGTGTCCCCTATAAGAAGTGAGGGAAGCCTCAGCTTGTCAGAAGAATAATTTACAGAGTTATGAGGGGGCTCGATAAGCCTTTCAAAAATTCTAGAACAAAATCCATGAACCACCAAGTTCTATACTAGACTGTTTAACTTGAGAAATCGTGTGCTTTCCTCAGGAAGAATCGTAGTTATCGACTTGGTGCATCAATTGAATCATCGTCGTCGATCAGGGATCCTCACATATGAGAGTTTGCAAAGGTTCCAAATCGTTAACATTCGTTGGATCCATTAGAGAATGGATCTAAATGATATCATTCGTTGATTGCAGAGGGATCCATCAGAGTAGTCCATGTTTAGGCTAGGATAAGACTCTGAATTGACTCGAACCATAGATCCATCAAAGAATAATTTAGATTGATCATGATTGTCCATCATAGTGGGTCCTTTGGAGTAGTTTGGTTCACTAGAATGAAAATACTCTGATGGGAAGACTCCTAGGAGTAATATCGACCATCAATTGGAGTCTCATGAGATGTAATCTCAACCATTAATCAACATGGGAAAACCTTAGATGTGATCGAGAGGAAGGGTGACATCACACTGATGAAAAGAGCCTACAAGGAAGACACATGGCAGCCTATAAATGATCGAGGTAATAGAGGGTGGGTACCTATTGAGTTCAACCCCTTGGAAAGGTGCTTTAATCATGGTCGTTGGCGTCATAGGATCCTGACCATTAGTCAAAGTGTGTATCCATTAGAATGGGGAGATGATGTTGGAGAAATCCAATCGAAAGACTATGAGGAGCAATCCTGACCATCCATCGGAGCCTAGCTGAAAATAATCCTGACCATTGATCCTGAAAGGTCTCGTTTGGATGAGGCTAGGAGGAAGGTGATGTCATGCTGATAAGGATTACATCACCCACCCATTGCACAAAGGATAGGTTGTATCACCTGTAAGGATGCCAGTGATCAATGATGATGGGTATGCCACGTCAGTTCATGTGGAGGGTCCATGTGTCAGGTAGATATTGTGCCACGTGGTAATGTGTTATGGCACCTTGAGGGCATGAAAAGTGACATGGCTTGGGGGTCACATGTCAAGCCATGTGGCAGAGATGGGTAGGACCACATGTCCTGGGCACCAACTTGGATACCATGTAGGTTTTTGCTTAAGCGATGCTAAGGAGGAGTGACATCATGATGATGAGGGGCGCCTGCATGTCCAAAGAAGAACAGGTGGAAACCCATAATTATAAGAAAGGACAAGTGGGAACCTTGTTGGCATAAAACCTTTGGGACAGATGGCTAGATCCAAGCCCTTGAATCCATCAGTGAAAGGTGTTATCCGTCCATTGGGGGAGTTCCGGTCGAAGTAAGACATGGTCCGATAAAATTTACACACTGAATGGAGTATTCCAAAAGATGATTTTCACTGTCGATTGGAGAGTGGTTACGATGATCATCAATTGTTCGATTTTCATGGGACACGCAAGGTTGAGCATGAGAGTTGGAATATTAGGTGTTATCTATCATGCACATTGGAGGAATCAATGCAATCAGAGTCATTAATTTTTGGTCCTCCAGGACCATCCGATCTATCAAGGGTGGAGGTTGTCAGACTAGGGCCATCGGAGTGTGCAGGGAAGTCGATTATGGATACACTTTGAAAGGGTAACTTTGATGGTATACAAGGACTCTGAATAGAATGAAGTTGTTAATCTAGCAGGCCAATTAGATGATAACTGAGGAGATAGGTGGCAACAACCACATCAGCTGCCATGTCGACGCTACATTAGTGCCACGTCAATTGACATGTGTACCAAGGTTTTTACGTAAATATTCCCTTGCGAACAGGTGAACTTTCCCTTGGAGTACAGACCCCTCTACCAAGAAATAAAACTACCTTTGGACACTACCATTCCTATCACTTCATTTTATCCATCGAAAAAGAGAAAAGGAGGGAGAGTATGATATACCTCACTTTTGAAGTTTGTCCAAGATGCTCCAATCCGCGAGTTCCAAACAGTACCTGCAATGGACAACAAGACACAAACGACTATCTCCTACTCTAATGGATTAGACAAAATCAATCGATCTATGAAGATTAAGACAAGCATATGCACGTACATGTAAACACATACTAGAAGGAAATAGGCCAAGTATATTAATGAGAACTTCAAAAGGAAACTTACAATGATGTTGCAACAACCTCTCCAAGTCCTCCTCGTCTAACCCTTGCTCAGAAGATCCACAATCAAAATAACAATGCTTTGCTGATTTTTTCCTCCCTGTTCACTATGAGAATGCCTCCATTTATATGCTTTGAGAGGCTCAACCACCTTGGGTATATTTGGAATTAGTTGAGGATATGGCTCCAATATTTGTGATTTCTCCCTTAGATGCAGCCTAGGAGATAGATTCGAGCCAAACCAACTTGATCCATCCATAGCTTTCCTTAGAGGAGAAAGGGATTTCTTCCAATATTTTTTCAACCAATTCAGTGATCACCCAGAATGGGAAACAAAGTGCTACAATGCTCCCTGTGATATGGGCAAGGAGTGCTAGTGCTCTCTGTGTATGAGAAAGGGAGCGTTGGTATTACCAAAAGTTGCCAAGATGAGTATTTATCATAGAAAAACATTTGTTTCGACTGTTAGATGATGGGGCTTCTTCTTCTAACATGTTTTAGGGGTTGTGTCAAGTGTTTTCATGGTTTCGTTCACGATGTGACACTTACGAAAATAGAAAGCGACACTTACGACACTTGCGACACTTGTGACACTTGCAATAAAAGTGTGACACTTACGATAGTTACGACAGTGAGAATATGACTTTATTGAAGTGAGGAATTTTGATGTGTAACAGATTACCCCCAAAAGTGTGAAGTCAGAAGATGAAAGCTACTGGCCGAAACACTTTGTAGATCCTTCAAAGAAAGGGTATGGAGTCAGGGAGCCTAGTAAAAGCTGCAGACAATCCTCAAACAATATTAATACAATTTCCATTTTCGAGGAAGGCATACCTATGCTCGAAATATGAGATGACTCAAAGCATGGCCGCCAACCAATACACTGTGGATCCATGAAAAATATTGACTAAGGACATGGCCACCAAAGATACAATGTGGATCCATACCTCCATGACATGAACTGATTGTAGCCATGAAAAATGCACAGTGGAGCTATGAGATGATTAAACATAGCCACGGACCAATGCAATGTGGTTCTATGTGATAGTGTATATATCAGCATGCTCAAATCATCTCCTTCATGGCCTGGGTAAAGTAGATAACAGAGTGAATGATCAACTCATGGTCTTCACCCCAATCCCGATGTGGTACGAATATAACCACATGAATAGATGATTTGATGTCAAACATGGTAGAAGATACTTGATTACCGATCATTGAGGTAAACCGTTAACAAGTGCGAGGGAAATCACCAATGATGTCAATGACTCCCAAGGTACCCTAGTACATTCCAGTGAATGTGAATAAATGAGCTGAGGTCAAAAATTAATGGAATCATCCAATCAGAGGTCAATGATGTAAACCCATTGTCGTAAGTGAGGAGGCATGTCATTGAGGCATGCAGGTCCCTAGGTACTAACTAGTTTCTAAGTCTAATTCCCGGATGATATGTTGAAGTCGACAGGAAAAGACTCCTCAAAGGAGGGCCTTGATGTATCCCCCATCATTGACATGAAACTGACACAAGAAAGTGATGTAAGATGGTGAATCGAATGACTATGGATTGACACGGGAAATGGAACTAGCAATACTATAGATGGATGGTTCTAAGTGAAACTTCCCTTGAACATGATGAGGTAGGACAACTGACTTGGCAGCATTGACTCAACGAGTACCAAGAATGTAATGTTACAGAAATTAAATCACTCTTCGACGGGACAAAAAAGTATGGTGACACATAAAATTGGTATGAATCAAAGACAAATGGACTATCCAACTGTAAGACGACATGCAAACAGGTGCCATGTTCAAGGGCGACAATAGCTGCCATAATGAATTACCAAAAAACCTGACCCACTTCCTTCAATTTTTCCCCCATCCAGATAGATGAGAACCTCTTTTTCATTTAATGAGCTTGAGGAGGATAACACATGCTCGATATAACTCACCTTCAGTAAGTTCCTCTTCCTTTATTTAACGAATTGGAATAAGTAAGGGTTCATCCCCAGATGGGTGTTGGATTACTGAGAGGGGGGGTGAATCAGTAATAGAGCAATTTAATCCCTTTTAACCATATAATCCAAGTGTTATATCAATGAAGCATTATCATCCAATAACTACAAAGTAAATAAGGAATGAACAAATGAACAATCATACACATACATAGTACACCAGTGTTTTACGTGGAAACCCAAATCAGGAGAAAACCACAGAATGCTTTTTCTTATATGTCTTGAAGAATTACATTCATTGGAAGCACCAACTTCCTTTTTTTTCCAGCTACAATTGGAAGGAGGCTCCAACCCCCTAGTTTCTTAGGATACAACCTGAGGGAAGCTCCAACTCCCCAATTCTCTAGCTACAACCAGAAGGAGGCTACAACCCCCTATGTTCTCCGATTACAACCGGAAGGTGGCTACAACCACCTGTCCTTGCCCTGTCCTGCCACCCTGAAGTAGAAGTAGAATGATGGAACCACTATCACACTATCACTGTGAGATATACCACTGTAAACCTATACCAATAAATCCGAACCATGCATCAACCTGTACCTCAACCTGTAATCAACCTGTACCATAAACAAGTGCATCAACCATGCACCAACCTGTAATCAACCTGTACCATAAACAAGTGCATCCAACCATGTACCAAGTATGTACCAATCATGTTTCAACTACTCATCAACTATGACTCATCAATATGTACCAACATCATCAACTATACACCTCATGTATGTGTGCCAACTCATCAACTATTTGTCTCAACCATGTACTCAACATGTTCCACAACCAAAAGGCTTCATCAATTTCATTATCCAAATCTGATTTGTAGCTCTATAATAGACCTGGTGTATATGATCACATTCTTTCAAACCTTCCTTAAATTTAAAAACAAGAGACTAGCATTTTCATCAAACTTTTCTTTAGTCTCACATGCCTAGTTTTGGATTAGTCAACAACCCTAACTTGAAGTAATCATAACTTTGGACCTGTTATGTATAAAGATATGAAACTGATATACAACGTTATTCAGTGTGTTTTATGCAATTCCTTCAAGTGTCACTACTTGGAACCTCTCAGAAAAGGAGTTATAGTAAAAATGGCATACCTTGCTAAATTATGGCTTATTCTAGACAGCGACCTTGTAGAGCATGCCCCACACAAAATATTTGATGAATTGATCTAAAACTATTACAAAGAATAATATAGACTATACCCTAACCAAAAAAAAATTCTGACTGAATTTGGATCTGTTATGAAGAAGTTATGACATTTTTACCCGAAACACCTGATTTTTGACTAGTTTCAGGACTGGCCACAAACCTTATTTTCCACGGAGTGTAACTCCAAAAATACAAAAACCAACAAGGTGATTTTTTTACCACATATACTTGGATATGTTTTCTCACTTGAATAGAAATTTAAGGATCTGAATCATTATAGAAAAAAAGTTATAGCGAAAATGGTGAGATGACCTGTAAATAACATACCTTAGAAAACACCATAAAAATAATTTATCCTTCCTTGCATTTCGGCCTTCTTTTCTTCACTTTCCTTAGAATTTAGGCTTAGATATCGTTTGGTTATCTTAGAAACCTATAGATATTCAATATTCTCAAGTTTGATTCAAATTAGAGAGCCTTGCCTCCTATTTATACTCTCCAAGTAGCTTCCTTAAGAACATCTTCTAGGTCACTTGGCCCACTTTCCTTATTTTAGGTTTGGGTCCACTTCTAATTTCTCCATTAAATTTATTATTGAAATTATTTATTTTGTATTTACTTTGAATTATAAAACACTCATCACTTCACTTTGATTACTTTGAATTATAAAATCTCTTAAACCACTTTGATTACTTTGACCTTTTGGGGCTTCTAGATGACATATCAGGGTCCTCCAACTTCGTAGGGCCATAACTCTCAAACCATGAGGAGTTATGTGACGTTCTACATACCACCAGAAATGGCATGACATGTACTATCCACATAGAATATTATTATCTTAAAATATATCATAACTCATACCATTACCCATCAAACAATCTTGGGTCCATTACACAAACCTGGGGTCTCCAACTTCTCATGGCCATAACTCTCTAACCATGAGGAATTATGTGGCGTTCCACATACCACCGGAAATGACATGACAAGCACTATCCATCTAGCATATTTTATCTAACAAATTCACTTTCCTTCATCTCATTATTCCACAATTAAGCATGGGTTCTCTTACTCCACAAAGCTTCTTCCTATGAGGGCTTTCACCATAAGGGGACCACTTTGGAGTTCATCCATATTTACTTCTTATCAACCATGAAAAAACAATAATGAGTCATACTTACATCAAACAATATTGGGTCCATTACCCAAACCTTTGTGCTACAGGGCTTCCTTCAAGGGTTGACATCAATGACAACCAACCTTAATCAACAATCTCCCCCTTTGGCATTGATGGAAACACTCTGATGCAATACTGAAATCATATCACTCATGCTCCCCCTGGAACCATGCCTTTGTCCTCTGCATCTGATAAATCTACTCCCCCTAGAACCATGTCTCTATCCTTTACATATGATAAATCTGCTCCCCCTGGAACCATGCCTCTGTCCTCTACATATGATAAATCTCTCCCCCTTTGTCATCAATGGAAAAGGTATATTTCCATCTAGGGTTGCTCCCCCTGACAGACTGTCCTCTTATGGTCTTTCCTCATGTACATCTAAGACATATAAGATAAGCATTCAAAAAGAATTCATTTTTGGAGTAGAAATAACTCCAAGTCTTTGGTGAAGATATTCAAAGGCTTCCCGTGGAAGTGGTTTTGTAAAGATTTCTGCCACTTGTTCTTTTGTGCCCACATACTCAACTCTGATTTTCTTTTCTACAACCTATTCCCATAGAAAGTGATACTTGATTGGAATGTGCTTCGTCTTGGAGTGCATCACCGAGTTTTTTGAGA
>JASDQU010654976.1:6052-27750 GCA_032191745.1 Picea mariana | reverse complement strand
GATATTTCCCAAATTCCCCTCGGAGATGGTATCCTGAGTGAGTATGGGATATTGGGGGGAGTTGACGATATCACTAGGAAATATAGAGGAAATATCTTTCTCTATTTCATCCAAACTGGGTATAAAGGATGAACAATGGTGGTTTTCATCCCAAGTTGTCTCCTCAATACTAAGCATTTCCATAATAGATTCATCTGATGGAAAAATCTATAGGATGTAATTGAAAGTAGATGAAAGAGAATCTAACCAAGATGGTAACGAGTATGTAGTAGATCCTAGTAGATGTTGGTTATCTAGTGAAGGATAGGCAAACTAAATGGCATCGTATTCGGCCTCTGCATGACTAAGTGGCATAATGTCACCTAGTGTATCAAATTCTAAGGAACTAGGCATGATCCATGGATTAGATGATTCGAAGGATTGATGTGCCATAGTCGAAATCATATGAACCATTTCGATGTGTTGTGTAGTGGGAGGAAGAGGTGTAGGAAAGGTACCCCTGAGAGAAGATTATTTCAAGAGACCTACCCCAACATTTTTATAAGTAATTTTTGAGTCTCCTAGAAAAGGAATATTGTTGGTTGTTTGAGTGCGAGTGTCGGGGGTGTAGTAAGCTAACTGATCGATGGTCACAATTTTACCTTGATGAGGGAATTGGACGCATCGAAAAACTGATGAAGTGATGACAGTCATCACATAGAACCAAATTCTTCCTAGAAACAAGTTATAATCGAGGGGAGCATTGACTACTTCAACATCTACAGAAACAGTTTTTCCTCCCAATCGAATGGCTAAGGATTGTAGTAATCCATGAGGATGGAAACCTCTTCCATCAAATTATCATAACATGGTGGGAGATTGATTAAGACCAGGTGATTTAAGGCCTTTCCAGCAAGCCAAAGACATGACACATGTGGATTCCCCCTCATCCAAGATCGTGTGATGAATATGTTGATTATGGACAATGACATCGATTTGGAAAGAAATTTGGTGAGAGAGTCATGATTTAAAATTATTCAGGTTGAACGTGATATTATTGGATTACTTAGGATCTATAGCTCCAATGGCTGCCAAGAGAGTCCTACGTTGGCTAGGGTAGTGTTGTAGAACTTTGAGAGCTGACATAGCGCAAGGTGCTTGGGCCAAATATTTAACAATGTTGTAGTTTTGAGCAACACACGAATTATGATTAAAGGTCGACTTTCTAATTGTGCTGTTGGGTGGCCGTAGAATAGAGTCAAAGTTGAGTTTCTCAATCTGGAGTGGTCCATATGGAGGAGTAATTCTAGTGGACAGTGGATCTGGGGTAGTGTCATTAGTTACTTTTTTCTTATCAGGTTTACCAAGTGGTGTGTCATATGTCGTAGTACGAGTGGTCAGTTATATCCCATTAAACATGTAAATGTGTGCACTCGATGAAGCTTCCTCATTAGGAGGATGATTTGGGTTACCTATTGTTGGAGGTACATGCTTTTGTGCAACCAGTGACTACTGTTGTGGAAAAGGATGTTTCAACACAGTGGGTTGAGAATTTCCTTTGAAAAGTTTAGCAACTTCGTCCTGATGAGGACAATCTCAGGTGTAGTGATCGTCACCACAGATGAGACATGGAAATTTCAGTTTTTGTTGTGTTTGTTTCTCAGTAGCAGGTGGTTGCGCTTTTGTTTTTGGATTTTTAGTTTGAGTATTGTTTTTCTTAGGTTTATTCTTAATTTTCTTCCCCCCCTGACTATTGCGGAGAAGCATATTGAACTACATTCACCTTAGATATTTGAGTCATGGTGGAATTTGATGAGAGTGAATTCGACCCGGTAGCTGGGGCAACGACTGAACGATTGTTCATGTTGGTTGACTGTGAACTAGACTGGGTTTTGATGGAACTGATAACTCCATCCAAATGGGCAGTGGAGGATGGTTTTGATGGGTCGATTGATGTACGGGGAGTGTTTGGAATTAATTCATACAAAGTACCGGATTGGGAATAAACCAAGTCCAGATATTGGGCATGGGCGATGTCTTCCTCTTCGGTAATGACACCACCTATGTCTACGTCACAAGCAATAGGAGGTAAAAGAGATTTGGTGAACCATTTAGCCAGTAATTGGTTGGGAATGGTTTCTTTGATCAATCGTCATTGTCATCTCCATTCATGAATATGATTAGAAATATGTACGGAGTTGGTCTAATGAAGGGAGGTAAAAAGTTCTGTGTCGATCTCGTAGCGGATAGGTAATTGGAAGTGAGTGAGAAAATCCATGGAAAGTGAATTAAAATATTGAAAAGTTCCACATTGTAACCCGATGTACCACTTAGGCACTGAACCCGTAAGAGTACACTGGAAAATACGTAACTAGATAGAATCATCCATGAGTGAATTGGATGAACACCACAGATAAAAGGTCATAACATGGTTATTAGGATATTCACAAGGTTTTCCATCAAATTTCCGAATATTGGAAGGTAATTTGGTAGGAATGATTGGCAAAAAAGGGGAGTTCAATATGGGATTGTTTGTTAATATCGACAGATTCGGTAGATCTAGAGTGGTTAAGAATAGTAATTGTCGATTGACTTGAGGATGATACTGGTGTGGCATGGGAACACCAGTAGGACCGTAAATTGGTTGTGGTGGATAGTTGTAGCCAGCAGGTCTTCCCATATGTTGTTGATGTTTACCAGCAAAAGTAGGATTCAGTTGTTGAGGAATTTTCATAAAAGGAGAGGGGAAGCCCATTTGTCCCTGGGGAGGATAACCAGTGTAACCTAGGGGAGGATAGTTCACTTGATTAGTTTGAGGTGGATAACTAGTTTTCCCTTGAGGAGGGTAACTAGGTTGACCTTGAGGAGGGTAAGGGGTTTTCCCTTGGAGAGGAAAATATTGTTGGCCTTGAGGACCCCAAGTGGGATTCAAGACCCCTGGGAAGGGTTGTCCAAAATCTAATCTAGAAGGATTCAGATTTGGTATTCCTCCTTGTGGGTTGGGGTTTGATCGCCCTCCTTGATGTGGTTGGTGAAACAATCCTCCCTAGGGGGGGTCCCCAGGATTGTGGGGGGTTTCCAGCGAAAGATAGTTGAAATTTCCCCTCTTCCATCGGTTGGGTAGCAACTGGGATTTGATCAGTGAAAGGGGGTTTCCCCCTAGTTGGAATTGGTGTGTTGAAGGATGGTTGCCTACAGTAGGGATTTGTCCCATAGTTGGGTTTTTTTGTGTGGCATGGGTTTGCATCCTTTGATGTGAAGGTGTCCCAACAGGGTTTTGTGGAGTATATGAAGTTGTGACTTGAAGAGGGACGGTAGCTATGACCGTTAGGGTAATTTGTAGATGACTAGGTAACACGACTCTTTCTTCACTTTAAACTTGTCCTAAAGTGGTAGCCATATTGACTATTTGTTCGACAAGACGGTCGATAAGTTGACCTGATGGTCCTGCCTCTGCACTGGTGGAGGTAGATGTATGTGGAGGGTCAAAGGGAGGTCGGCTAAAATTAATTTTTTTATAAAGGTCTTGTCCCAAGGGGGTTCTCCATATAGAATGAACAAGAGTTTGTTGTGGATCTACCATTTTAGTAGAACGGATAGGAGTAGTGTATTCTTCGTTAAAAGTTGGTTGTATTGGTTCCATATCTAGTTGATGATATGACCTTGACGGTAAGAAAGGGTAATATTCTACTACAATGTTACCTGAGGAGTCTAGTTGGACAAGGAGTGGATCAAGAGGAACTATCAAATATAGGTTTACAAGAAAGGTAGAATCTTCTTGAACTATAACTAAATCTCTCTCGAGATTTGCTTGCAAATGAGTAGCAGCACCCCTAGTGTCTTAATGGTTCTTGACCTCTTCATGGTAAGTGTCTTCAGGTGAGTTAGGAGGTAGGGGTTCGCAGCCTTCTAGAGGAAACCCTTGCATCCTACATGATCTACGAAGACCTTTATCGGACACAATACCAATTTTTAAGGACAACTGAAGTAAACAAACAACACTCGCTAAAAAAGCTAGAAAACCAACAAGCAAAACAATGTCTTCTCTTAATGAATGTACTAGTTGGTGATGAAATCCAACATCATGTGATCAAATCAAAAAGGGGCTAGGATATGATCGGGTGGATCAGTTACGTTGGTGGCCTACTTAACAGACTTACACCTTGGTGCAAGTTCCCTCACGGTTTTACTGGTGGGTTACCCTCGAAGGAGCCCGAGTGAGTTTGACCAGCATATATTCCAGGTACAGTGAATACTTCCCTTCACTGCCACCTCATGTAAGAAACCTAAATATTATGGCTACTAAGGATACCAACTTGCAGTCAGCCTCTGGGTGGGTACAATCGATAGTTGAGTCCGAATGTATGGACTGGATATCAAGTCCAAAATTCTTCAAGAGAACTAAGGACAAATGGACCGGTAAACTCCAGAGGACCCCAAATGGATTCATACTTCATGAATCTCTGAGACCAAATGAAAACACTTGATCCTCAAGAAGAACCCCCAATATACGATCGTACTACTATGATTGGTTAAGCCTCGGAGGGATAATCACCATTTCTCTCCTACACGCAACCTCGTGTTGAACCCCTATGTGAGAGGGGGATCCCATCTATCCTTATACGAAGGTTGGATTTACTCTCCCTATCGAAATATTCTGAGTTTGTCTTGAATTCTTTGGAGAGGTATTCTCATAGCCTATCCCAAAGCTCTAATCCTAGTCTATTGTTGGTGTAATGATCCAAAATAAAAAAAAAAATCTAGTTTGATTTTAATTAGCATTCATTATCATGGTTGTTCATTACACAAAGGTGTATGATAGTGAAATTGATGATGTTTGAAACTCGACTTCCCAAAAAGGTAAAAAGAATGAGATTAAAAATTTGTTTTCAATGAACTTCTAGCTATAGGAAGGAGAAGAGCTTCTTTTCTTTTGTCACTAATCAAACACTGAAGAATGAAAAATTTTATACTATTTTGTTCTCAACAAGAATTCAAACGATTGTCAAATTATAAATAAAACCTTTTCAATATCCAAAACCAATGCATACAAGTATCTCTTTGTTTGATTGTATATGCAAACTAAAATGTTCGTCTAATGCTTCATGATTTCACTAGTAATGAAAAAGGTTCACTATTGGGATTTGAAAAGAGGAAGCAAAAGTACACAAACAAAGACACTCTCAGCAGTAAATAATAAGAACAAACTATTCACTCAAAGAAAAACACTAAAAAACAAAAAAAGTCACACTTTATAGCATTCCGTAATTGAGTAAGGGATCAAAGATAAAAACAATACTGTGATCAATGCCCTTCCTTATGAAAACCTTTAATCAATCAGATAATCGAGAAGAGCAGCAAAAAGAAATCAAGTTTGAGAGAAAACGATTGATTTTTCAATAAGGAAAGACAACACAACTCAATAGATACTAAAAGAATGGAAATTAACAAGTTTGAGTGAAATAGAGGACAAGATCTAACAGAATAAGATCTGAGTCAGAGAAAAATATCCAAGGACTATGCCCAACAAGCAAGAAATTTTGCAATTTTCAAAGGAAGAAAATATCGACGCTCTAGTAACCAAAGCACCAGAGTGCTATAACACTCCCTGATACACTTTGGGGGAGCGTTGATCAAGAAACAATGCTCTGAATTAAACTATAGAGGGGCACTAGTCCTAAGAATTTTTTTTGAAAAACTCAGAAAGCTCAGAAACTCAAAGAAATTCAGTAAGAGGCTCTGTAAGACAACTTAGCAAAAATGAAAATATGTAAGGATATATTAAATCAGCAAATGGGATCTAAGGATCGACAAAAGGCTATGGATGTACCAAGGAAAGAATAAAAATGAAAATTCGATCCCTAGTGGAGTCACCAATTTCTGTTACAGAAATATTCCCCTGCGGACAGGTGAACTTTCCCTTGGAGTACAGACCCCTCTACCAAGACAAAAAAACTACCTTTGGACACTGCCACTCCTATCGCTTCATTTTATCCATCAAAAAATAGAGAAGGAGGGAGAGTATGATGTACCTCACTTTCAAAGTTTTTCCAAGCTGCTCCAATCCATGAGTTCCAAACAGTACCTGCAACAGACAACAAGACACAAACGACTATCTCCTACTCTAATGGATTAGACAAAATCAATCAATCTATGAAGATTAAGTATGAATATTAAAACAAGCATAGATGAGTACATGTAAATAGATACTAGAAGTAAATAAGCCAAGTTTATTAATGAGAACTTCAAAAGGAAACTTACAATGATGTTGCAACAACCTCTCCAAGTCCTCCTTGTCCAACCCTTGCTCGAAAGATCCACAATCAAAATAACAATGCTTTGCTTATTTTTCCCTCCTTGTTCATTATGAGAATGCCTCCATTTATAGGCTTTGAGAGGCTCAACCACCTTGGGTATATTTGGAATTAGTTGAGGATATCGCTCCAATAGTTGTGATATCTCCCTTAGATGCAACCCAAGAGATAGATTCGAGCCAAACCAACTTTACCTATCCATAGATGTCCTTAGGGGAAAAAGGGATTTCTTCCAAGATTTTCTCAACCAATTCAGTGCTCCCCCAAAATGGGAAACAAAGTGATACAACGCTCCCTGTGAGCTGGGCAAGGAGTGCTAGTGCTCCTTGTGTATGAGCAGGGGAGCATTGATCTTCCCAAAAGTTTCCAATATGATTAATTCTCATAGAAAAACATTTATTTCGACTGTCAAATGACGGGGATTATTCTTCTAGCATGTTTTAGGGGTTGTGTCAAGTGTTTACATGGTTTCATTCATGACGCAACACTTACAGAAAGAGAAATTGACACTTACGACACTTGTGGCAAAAGTGAGACACTTGCAACAAAAGTGTGACACTTATGACACTTACCACAATGAGAATATGACATTATCGAAGTGAGGAATTTTGATGTGTAACAAGGGTTCCACGTGGAACTAAGGTGGAATTGAGGGTACTAGGCCAAGAAACTTTAGAGGACTATAACTTTTGATCTAGAGCTCGGAATTGAACATGGTTATAGTTGTTGGAAATCTCTCGACGAGGAGAATTATTCTGCGAGGTCTAAATGGAGAAATGGAGTAATTGGAAAAATCAACATTGTAACACCCCATCATCCTAAATGAGAACTAGGGGGTCGAGTGACATTACAAGAATATTGGATCCACTAAAATCTATAATTTACTCCATTCAAAGAAAGCCAAACATTGTTGTTCACTCTGTTATTAAAACACTTATTAAATAATATCACCCATGAAGACAAAAATTTCATATCAAGTTGTTTAAGCATAATTGAATTCAATTTTTTATGATGATGAGTTTTCTGGCTAAAATATTGACTAAAATTCAAAACAGTAAAATCTCATTCATGTCAGGAGAAGCATTGGTTGCAGTGTGACATCATTCAATACTTATTATGTAATAATTTCACTTTTAGTGGCCTCTAAATTGAACTTTTAACTTTGCAAAAAATTCAAAAAGTTGAGAAAAATATAAGGTTATGAATGATTCAAAAAGAATTTAAGTGGAAGGAAAGTGTAATAAGAAATTTGTTGAAAGTCTGACAATAACCTCGATGCACTTTTGTAATCATAGGAAACAAATTAGTTTTTCATAGGTGGACTTTACACACTTTTTTAGAGTGACTTTCCAACTTTTTATTTTGATCAAAGTAATTTTCTTCTCTGATCATTAGAGTGTATTTTCCACTTTTTCTTTCAGTAGAACACACTCCTGACTTTATGTGAAATTTGAATTTCACTTTTTACCTTGATTAAAACTAGAATTTAAATCCGTGAAATTTTTTTTGAGGATGGTTTCCACTTTCAAATAAATCAAAGTGTGTACACTCCTATGATAACTAAAATCCATTGGGAAGACTTTTGAATTTCAATGATAGAGAAAGTGGAGTTTCTACTTTAATAAAAGTGAAAACCTCACTCCAATGTGTGATTTATAAGTTTATTTTGAATATTTTGACCTAGAAATGTTTTGACGTTTTTTAGAAAACAAAAACTCAAACAAAGCAAAGAACTTACTTTAGAGTAAAATTTTCATCAAAATTGAAAAGGAAAAGTTTCAAAGAAGGAGAGTTGAAAATCAAAACAGTAAAAAGAAAGTGGTACCCAAAAAATTTAGAAAAACTTTAGGGTGTGTTGAGGTCTCAACAAATGGAGACACATTGGGTGAAACCATGAATCTTTGGAAATTATCTACTAGAAAACACAAGTTCCGAGGAGACAATAATTACCTTTGTTGAAGAATCTTAGCATTAATCCCTTGGGTCCCACTAGAAGTTGTCCATTGAATAAGTTGTATGAAGATTGAACTCTAATTTTGAGTAACTTATTAGCCAAAACCATAAGGCCAGATTGATGGATTTGTTTCCCTCGCTTAGTTTGTCCTTAGATGCCAACACAATACCATAGAGTTGCCACAAATAAGGGATATTTGAATATTTACTTAGGTTGTTTTATCCTTGATCTCCTAGTGTTTCTCCACTACCAACAAGCATCCATAGCCCCGAAAAAGTCACCTTGGTATCACAAGCCTTGTTTTATCCCTAGTGAGCATCCATAGCCCTAGTGGAGATACTTTCATATCCCACATGATATGAAACCCCTTTCTCAAGACTTTACCTTTTAATTTTATTTTGAGAGAGAGGTGGATGAGGGATATAAGTAACCCTTAGAGGCACATGGGATGATACCTATTATCTAAGAACTTCTTTAATTTTTCTTGAGTGAAAATAAGCATCTTCCTTATACATATATATTTGAGCATTGTGTTGTATTCTTAGTAAAACATCAATCACCATTATGTGAGAGAATAGGGCCCTAAATATAACTAGAAAGCCACTGGATACTTGAGTTTTGAGTTGCTCATGGCTATCCATTGTCCAAGTTGTGTTCCACCAATGGATTATAGTTTAGATGCACAACTCAACTTTTTTATCAAATAGTTCTGTTAACCAATGATTTATCCATTGGGATCATAGGAAAGTTCCACGGTTATACACAATTGTGCCTGGAGATTTCAAAGGAATCGTAACAAGTCAATGAAAACTCAATTGTTTTCAAGGAGAAAGCCATAATGGAAATACTTCTAAGTAAACCAAAATGAAATAAATAAAATGGTTAGGAAAACAAAATGGAAAAGAAAAAAAAAAACTATGAGTAAACTATTTGAAGCACAAAAAAGAAAAATGAGGCATCAAATGAAGACTTCAGATTAAAAAAAAAAAAAAAAAAACCTACTTATATACAAGTTAAATTCCTAGGAGGAAGCTAACTAGAGTACCTTTTTAGAATCTAGCCATTCATTGGAAGAAGTTATACTTCCCCTCCCATATTTTGCAGTTTGTACTTGTCTAAGACAATATTTTCGATCTCTTGGAAAGGACCAAGCCATAGTTTTGGAATTTACTGTGTTTTCCCTTTTCTTCATGTTCCTTGCCCAATTTTAAAATCACATCTCCCACATGGAAATATTTTTTTCCTATAGATCATTTATCAAACCATCTCTTGATTATCTATTGGTGACTAAAACTTTTTCTTTGCCATCTCTCTTTCTTCTTCTAACTTCAGTAGGCTATCAACCCACTTTTTAGTGACTAGCAGATCTTCCCACGTGAGGCCTAGAATAATTGGAGGGAGCCAAAAAATATGTTTAGGGGAATAATGTCTTCCTTTCCATAAACCAAGAAATAAGGGGATGTTCCTAAAGTTGCTTTCAATGTTGCTTGTGGAGCCTAATTATCTTCCTAATTCATAGGTCTTGTTTTAGTCATGTTTGGATCCCATTCCTTGACGAGGGGGTGTGGGGGCACTTTCCCCCCCACATATATAACCATGGGGGTCTAAGGGGGGGAAACGCCAATTCATTGGATCCCCCCCTCCCCCCCCCCCAAGCAACAGTTCGGGGGAAACAACCCAAAGAGAAAGTTTTGGAAAAATTGCCTTCTAAAATATTGTAATTTCTTAGTCAATCTGAACCATTCATCAATAGGTTGTAGATCTGACAATAGAAGTTATGTTAGGATTTTTTTCCCTAAAAGGAAACCCTCTTTTATGTATTAAGGAATTGTATTGCGGTGGTGTATGTGATGAATATTGATTTCTGAGAGAGGATATTGTGAGAAAAGAAGAGGAAGTTACAACGTGTGTGTTTTAGGTTGTATCTTTTCATTTGTTTGATAATTATAATAAAGGAAGGGCTGATAATTTCTCTGGTGGACATAGCCCATATTAGGTGAACCACATATATCTCCATCTCTATTGTATTGTGTATCTTTTGTGTTTTATTTCTGCATATGTCTTATATTGTTTCTCTGCAATCCTCTTTTTCTAACAATTGGTATCAAAGAAAAAGGTAACTCGCAGGAAAAGAGGGTTTGTGGTTCGCGTGGGAGAAATGGTGGAAGATGGAAAGTTTAGGGTCGAGTAATTTAATGGCCAAAACTACCAGTTATGGAAGATGCAAATGGAATACTATCTACATCAGAAGGATATTTTCCTATTGTTGGGTTAAAAAGCAAATAATTCGACAAGTATGAAGGACGAAGAATGGGAGGTTCTTGATAGGAAGGCACTAGGAACAATACAATTGTTCCTAGCAGCGTCAGTGGATTCCAACATTTCAAAAGAAAAGACAATGGAGAATTTGATGAATGCATTGCCTAAACTATATGAAAAACCCTATGCCTCCAACAAAGTATTTATAATGAAGCGATTATTTAATATGAAGATGTCAGAAGGTGGGTCTATTTCCAACCATTTAAATGAATTTAATACGATTACTAATCAACTAAGTTCTATAGGAATGGACTTTGATGATGATGTTAGGGTTCTTATAATCTTTTGCTCATTTCTAGAAAGTTGGAATGGCTTGTTCATGGTTGTAATTAAATTTGTCTCTGGTTCAAACACTCTGAAATTTGATGATGTTGTTGTTGTTATCCTTAGTGAGGAAATGTGATGGAAAAACACAGATGAGACATCAGGTAATGTGTTGGCCTTGGAGAAAATTAAAATACAAAGGGAAAGAGGAAAGATCCTAGGTAACGATGGGATGTCTAGGAAGGGAATATCCAAATCCATACTAGGAAAGATAGAGTGCTAGAATTGTGGGAAGAAAGGACATATGAAGAAAGACTTTAGATCTCCAAAGAAACAATTAGATGGACAACAAGAGAAAAATAAGAAATCAAATGTAGCATGTGATGTGTTACAAGATGCTTTAATTCTTTCTTTAGATAATATTATTGATTCTTGGGTATTAGATTCAGGGGATTCATTTCATGCCGCACCCCATAGGAAATATTTTCAAGATTATGTTGAAGGTAATTTTGGACAGGTTTATTTGGATGATGATGAACCATGTAAAATTGTTGGAATGGGTAAGGTACAAATAAAGTTAAATAATGGAAACCAATGGTTACTGAAACAGGTGATACATGTTTCAAATTCGAGAAGAAATCTAATTTCAATAGGGAAGTTGGGAAGCGAAGGTTGTATATCTACATTTACAGAAAAGGCATGAAAGGTCACTAAAGGATAACTGGTAATAGCAAAAGGAAAGAAGGTAGGTACATTGTATTTATGTACTAGTAATGTTGAATCTTCTATATCTTTAGCTTCTATAGGAGTGGATACAACATTGTGGAATCGAAGGATTGGACACATGAGTGAGAAGGGGATTTCTATGAGCACTATGTTTATGGAAAATAGAAGAGATTCATATTTCTCAAAGTCAGGAAGGAAAAGAAGAGTGAAAAGTTAGATCATGTGCATACATACGTATGGGAACCAGATCAAGTATCATCTCTTGGTGGTTCTCATTATTATGTTACTTTTATTGATGATGCAACTATGGAAACTTGGGTTTATTGCATTCGAAAAAAATATGATGTTTTTGACACTTTTAAGAAATGAAAATATTTGGTTGAGAATGAAACAGAAAAAGGGTTGAAGTGTCTCATATTAGATAATGGAATTGAATACTACATCAAGGAGTTTAATAATTATTGTTCATACCATGGGATTCGTAGAGAGAAGAAAGTTCCAAGAACACCACAAGAAAATGGTGTGTCAAAAATGATGAACAGGATAATCATGGAACGTGCAAGGACTATGAGATTGCATGAAGGGTTTCCTTTACAGTTTTGGGCAGATGTTGTAGATATTGTTGTTTACTTAATAAACAGAGGGCCTTCAAGATCCTTGGATGATGGAATTCTAGAGGAGGCATGGACATGTAAAAAGGTAAGCTACTCATTTTTGAAGACTTTCAGTTTTGAAACATTTGTCCATATTGATAAAGAAAATAGAAAAAAGATTGAGGAAAAATCCAAGAAGTGTACCTTTATTGGATACAGTGTTAATGATTTTGGTTATCCCTTATGGGATTATGAAAATCACAAAGTCATTATAAGTAGAGATGTGGTAGTCAATAAAAACTTCATGTACAAAGATCAGTTGCAGGGAAAGAAATAGGAAAAGGAAAAAATAGAATACATAGTGCTTGATGAAATCAAAGAAAATGAAATTCCAAAGGTAACAGAAAATCAAAATGTAAAACAACAGGAGCATAAGGTACCTCAAACTTCTGCAAGTGTTGTTAGAAGATCTATCGGGTTAGGTAAACCCCCTAAACGATACTCTCCTTCATTGTATTATTTATTGTTGACTAATTCTGGTGAACCAAAAAGTTATGATGAGGCAATGTAGGTAGACACTAAAAGGATGTGGGAGCAAGGCATGAAAGAATAAAAGGAATCCTTGGTAAATAACCAGACTTGGGATTTGGTTTAGTTTCCTGTAGGAAAAAGAACATTGCATAATAAATGGGTTTACATGTTGAAGGAAGAAGATGGAGGCAAAAAAACATACAAGGCCAGACTTGTTGTAAAGGGTTTTTCACAAAAGAAAGGTATATATTTTGATGAAATATTTTCTCCTGTTAAAATGACTTCAATTAGGACTATTTTAAGTCTTGTGGCAGTAGAAGATTTTCATCTTGAACATTTGGATGTAAAAATAACTTTTCTCCATGGGGATTTGGAGGAAGAGATTTATATGCAATAGCCACAGGGGTATGAAGTCAAAGGGAAGGAGAATTTGGTATGCAGGTTGAAGAAGAGTTTATATGGCCTAAAGAAATCTCCAAGGTAGTGGTGTTTTAAATTTGACAGGTTTATGGCAAAACAAAGTTATAGTAGATGTCATTCTGATCATTGTGTTAATTTTAAAAGGCTAGAAAATGGAAGTTATATTATCTTGTTATTATATGTAGATGACATGCTTGTTGTAGGGTCTAACATGTACGATATAAATGTGCTAAAAGGTAAATTAGCTAATTTATTTGTGATGAAGGATTTGGGTGCTGCAAAGAAAATCCTTGGTATGAGAATAAAAAGAGACAAGAAAAATCGAAAATTGATATTGTATCAAGGTGGGTTCATAGAGAAGGTGTTGGAGAGGTTTAGAATGTAGAATACAAAACCAGTTAGTACACCTTTGGCCATCTATTTCAAATTAACCATGGAAATGTGTCCCAAGACATAGGAGCATATAAAATAAATGTCGAGTGTCCCTTATTCATCAATAGTTGGCAGCTTGATGTATGCATTGGTGTGCACAAGACTAGATATTTCACATGCAGTGGGAGTTGTGAGCAGGTATATGAACAATCTAGGTAAAGAAAATTGGTGGGGGAGTGGATTCTCAGGTATTTGAGAGGTACTACTACTCATGCATTATGTTTTGGAGGTTCAAATATTGTTCTACAAAGACATGTCGATAAAAATATGGCAGGAGATAAAGATAACAGGAGGAGCACCACGGGGTATTTGTTTACAGTAGGTGGAACAAGAATAAGTTGGATTTTGAAACTACAAAAGGTTGTTTTACTTTAAACAAAAGAAGCAGAGTATGTTGTTGCTACAGAGGCTAGTAAAGAGATGATTTGGTTTTAGAGGTTTATGGAGGAATTAGGAAAACAACAAGAGAATAGCAGGTTATACTGTGACATCTAGAGTTCCATTCATCTTGCAACGAAATCAACCTTCCATTCTAAAACTAAACATATACAACTTAGGTACCATTTCATAGAATCCTTTTTGGAAGATGGACAATTGAAGTTGGAAAATATACATACTACCTAGAATCCTACAGACATGTTAACAAAGGTAGTAACTAGGGAGAAACTAAGTTCTTGATCAATTTGAGTTGGCCTTCAAGCATGAAGGTGAAGATGAGAAACTTGCCAGGTCCAAGGTGGATCATAGTCCAACAGGTATAGAAACAATGGAGTTGTTGTGATCAGTATCCAAATGGGAGATTGTTGGTTGTGGAGCATGATTATCTTCCTAATTCATAGGTCTTGTTTCAATTGTGTTTGGATCCCATTTCCTAATGAGGGGGTGTGGGGGGGATTTCTTCCCCACATTTGTCACCAGTGGGGTCTGGGGAGGGGGGGCTAGGGGGAGAAAAAAAATTATTGGAGACCCCCCTCCCCCATGGTGAGGGTTCGAGGGAAGTGCCCTCAAAGAGAAATTTTGGGGAAATTGTCTTGTAAAATATTGTAATTTTGTATTCAATCTGAACAATTCATCATTAGGTTGCAGACCTGACGATAGAACTTATGTTAGGGTTTTTTTCCCTAGAAGGAAACCCTCTTTTATGTATGAGGGAATTGCATTGCGGTTGTGTATGAGAGTGAATATTGTCTTATGAGAGACGATATTGTGAGAAAAGAAGAGGAATTTACAATGGGTGTGTTGTAGGTTGTATCCCTTCATTTGTTGGATAATAATAAAGGAAGGACTAGCAATTTCTCTAGTGGATGTAGCCCATATTGGGTGAACCATGTGTATATGTGTCTCTATTGAATTTTATATCCTTTGTGTTTTATTTACGCATTTTTTTATACCATTTCTCTGCGATCCTCATTTTCTAACATTCAGAGTCACTCTATTAGCCCATAGGGTATTCAGTAAGGCATTGTGTCAATTTATTTGATGCTCAAATGCAATTTTATTTAGAATGTGGATCAAGGTTTTATTGGTTGAATAATATACATCATTTCCTTGAGGATAATAGTTATATGAGTATCATAAAATAATTCCCTTGTCTAAATAAAACTCAGTGAACTTCAAAAAAGAAAAATAAGTAGCATTGTCGAAAATGAGTATTGAAGGAATGTCAACCCTGGTGATTAGATGGTGTTCTAGGAAGTGAATAATTGCTTCCTCATTTATTTGGGTCAATGGCATCGATTGTTTTCATCATGCAAAATAATATATGGTAGTCAGGATGTACTTTTGCTACATGGAAGAGTTTGGATCAATTTATCTATTCATGTCTAAACCTCATTTCTCAAAAGGTTCATCAATTGTTATAGGTTGCAGTGGAACATTAGGCTTCTCTTCCTATCTAGCATGATTTTGAAATATTTTACATTTCTGAGCATATGAGTGTGTATCTTTGAACAATGTTGTCCAATAAAACTCAGTTCTTGAAAAATTGTAAGTTATTTTTTTATTAGCGAAGTGTCCTCTAGCCGACCCATCATGTAGTTCTATGAGGACCTTATAAACATCACGTTTCTTGAGACATCTAAGAAAATATCCTCTATATATTTTTTGGAAAAAGATGCCATTAATCCGATGGTACTGCGATGACCTAAGTCTCAATGCTCTCTTCTATTTTGAATTAAAATAGTTGGGTGAAGTGCCATGTTGCAAGTATTGCCTCATCTCATTGTACCAAGAGTTCATGTCTATGGGAACATACGAAATTTCCAAATTGTATAGATATATCTCATTTTCCTAGCCTTCTTTTGATGAATAATTTGCATCTAGTGCTTTTTCTAGTAGCTTACATAGGCCTTGGAATTTAATGATAGTGATAGGTTTGAACTCTATATCATATTCCTAGATATTTTTCATCTATTTCCTCTTCGTTCTCCAATTTATTTATGCATCAACAATGATCTCACCACTAGGTGGGGTGCTATTATCTTTGTGTGGTTCTTCAAAATATAGGTCTTGAACCGTTTGATGGATTTATAAACAATGAATTCTTGCTTATCAATTGTTGGATATTTTGACTTATCCCCTTGTAGATTGGTTCTCATGAATGAAATCAAACGTTCATCCCCTTACTCATATTTCTTTGTGATCACTACTGCAAGAGATGACCAAGCACAAATATATATAGCAATAAATATTTGATAAATTGTGGGTTGTGTAATGCTCGGGTAGTAGCTATGGAAGCCTTGACTTTTTTGAAATTCTCCTTCTTAATAGGGGTCCATTTAAATTAGATGTCCTTCTTAATCATTGTTTTCAAAGGTTTGGCAATCTCAGCAAAATCAACCACAAACCTAAAAATGAAATCTATCTTTCTGAAGAAGTACTGCATAGATTTCTTGCTATTAGGCATGGGAATCTACTTGATAGTTTTAGTTCATTTTGGATATACTAAGATCCCATCCTTTAATATAATGTATCTTAGTAACTTTCCCTTTGAAGCAACGAAGATAATCTTCCTTGGATTGAGAGAAATTCCATATTTTTGGCATCTTTCAAATATTTGTTTTGGGTGTTGCAAGTGATCTATCCTTTTCTTGGATTATACTGTAACATCATCAAGGTAGATCACAACATTCTAACCAACCATCCCTCCCAAATCTATGTTCATCACACATTGAAAAATAGCAACCATTTTTATTAAACCAAAGGGAATTATTTGGTAGGCATACATCCCCCACTTAATGTCAAAAGTGGTTTACAACTAGTTAGACTCAATTACTAGAACTTGAGTGTAGCTAGAAAACTCGTCTAACAATGAAAACATTTAAGCACTAGAAACAAGTTGTAAAATTTGTTCCATTGAAGGAACATGGTAATTATCCTTATCAGATGCTTGATCGATATTTCAAAAATACACACACAGTCTGGTTTTCCCATATTTATTTATAATGTCTTGCACTAAATTCAAAAACTAGGTAGAATGATATACCTTGAAGATGATCTCTACATCCATTAGCTTCTTTACTTCTTTATGTATGATAGGTTCAAGTGTTAGGTGAACCTTGTGTAATTTTTGTTGACAAGGTTGAGGATATTCTTAAGTGTAATGACATGTTGTATGAAATTTGTGTCATAAGTTTTTCAAGTCTTCATAAGTCCAAGAAAATATGTTCTTGTACTGCCTAAACAATTGAATATACAAACACTTTTATTCTTTTGAGTAGTATGCCCCTAGATTGATTTTTTTGGGGGTTTCTTCAGTTCCTAGATTAATTAACTCATAGCTCATATAAGAGCTATTTGTATTAAAAATTAATATTTTTCAAAACCTTGTCTACAAATCAAAAAAGTTCTCTAGAGTTATGACTCCTTTGGGTATTGGATTACACTTGATATTGTCCATTCCATCTCTGTAATTTTGTAGGGATTTCTTTTGTTCCTCATCATCTATAACCACATCTTTAAACATGCCTTGGTTGGAAAGGAATTTGGTTAGTTTATCATCATCATTCCAGTTGGTTACATTATCTGGGGTTGAGGGCCTCAAAATAAGTTCAATAGAGAAAACACTATTCAATGAAGCAAACCTACAAGCAGTCTTATCAAAAGTATCATTAGTTGCATTCTTAGAGTGAGGGATAGAGGTAATATTGAATGTGTTGAAATTATTAATTAACTTCCAAACCTCCAATTGACGTCTTTTTAAATGAGGCGAAATAAAGTGCATTAAAATCTTTACTTGTCTGACAATTATTTCCCACTCACCAAAAACTTTCAAGCATTTTACCTCTAGATTAATAGATTTTCTTAGACCTTGAACCAAAGCCTCATACTTGGTTGTTTAGTTGGTGCAATTCAACTCTAGTTAGTAGGAAATTAGAGTCTTCTTTTTGTGTGGATCAATAAGCATAGAGCTTGCCTCATCTCCTTCTTGTGACTTGGATGTTGGATGTGGTTGAATCAGTAATCGAGAAATTCAATTATTTTCAACCACAAAATGAAAGTGTTATATAAATGTAGAATTATCATCCAATAGTTGCACAGTAAATAAACAATGAATAAATGAGCAATCATACACATACATAGTACATGAGTGTTTTTACATGGAAACCCAAAGTGAGAGAAAACCATGGAATTATTTTTCTTATATGTCTTTAAGAGTTACATTCATTGGAAGCACCAACTTCTTTTGTTTTCCCGCTGCAACTGGAAGGAGGCTACAACTTGAGGGAAGCTTCAACTCCCCAATTCTCTGGCTACAACCAGAAGGAGGATACAACCCCCTATGTTCTTTGGCTACAACCACCTATCCTTGCCCCATCCAACTGCCCTTGCATAGAAGTAGAATGATGGAACCACTATCACACTATCACTGTGAGCTATACCACTGTAAAACTGTACCAACCTGTACCACTGACCTGCAGCCAACCTATACTATTGCCCCTGCAATCAACTTGTACCTGAACTGAGCATGTATCAACCAAATACAATAGATATGTCACCTGTACTTCTACAACATGCATATGTATGTGCCCTATCTATTATGCAGCCTGCATATGTACGTGTCCAGTCTATTATGCAGCCTGCGTATGCCTTCTAAAAACTAGGTTTTTCTTTCTTATGAAAACTTCTGACCCTCTGCAACTTCTTTCACATAGATATACAACCTGTCACTGTATCCAAACTGTAATTGTGCCATGTGCATGCATCCTCATACATAATCTTTACCCAAATCATATATATATATCTCTAGTCATGTGCCATACAGGTGTGTGTAATCATGAACAAGTATAATAACCCTCACATGATCTATTCATCAAACCCTTTTTTATATTCGGCCTCTCAATACATCAACCACTTCACAAATACAAGCTCTCAACCATGTACCACAAAAACCCTTATCCATATGCCAATAAATACAAGATGTGCCTCAACTCTAACAAGAAGTATCAATGATTATACCAACACTATATTTCTAGAGATCCAACTTATACAGAAGATCTCATGAAGCCACTAGTCTCTCTAGGGAGAATCCTCAAATCTCCATAACCATTTCTCATGCATACATCAAAATCCAACTACTCATAGAAATAAGACATACCTTTTAAACCAGTGGATAGATATGATGTATTTGATTAGTGTAGACCTTCCTGGGAGCTTGATCTCAAAATCTAAAACCTCGGCTTCTTCATCTCCTCATATTTCCATGGCTTTTCCCTCACGTACGCTCCCTATTATACTAACAGTAGGTGTATGTATGCGCCTTGTTGTACTGGTATCCCACGTATGTATGCACCCTATTGTACTGTTAGCCCGTGTATACCTTAGAAATTAGGGTTTTTTAGTATTCATTGTAATTCTGAAACTTTCGTCGTCAACCCTTCGTGCTACCTCAGACTTTCGCAACTTCAGATGTATCAATGAATACTTGCAGTAATCCTTACACAACAATATATATTCAATATGTTCAAGTTTGATTAAATGAGAGAGCCTTGCCTCTTATTTATACTTTCATGTAGCATCTTCAAGGGGTTACCTTTTAACCATCTTAACCCACTTTCCTTATTTTAGGGTTAACCCACTTATAACCACTTGTCTACTTAACTTAACCACTTTCCATAATTAGTAAGTTCTCCATTAACTTTATTATTTAAATAATCACTTTTGCATTCTCTTTGACTTATAGTACACTCATCACTTCACTTTATTATTTAAATAATTTCTTCTTTGCAAACACTTTGACTACTTTGACCTTTTGGGGCTTCTAGATGACTCATGAGGGTTCTCCAATTCACATGGCCATAACTCTCTAATTGTGAGGAGTTAAGTGACATTCCACATACCACCGGAAATGGCATGACACGTACTATCCATATAGAATAGTCTTACCTACAAATATATCAAAACTCATACTATTATCCATCAAACAAACTTGGGTCCATAACCCAAACCTTTGTGCTATCGGAATTCGCTACCGGACTTTATTCAAGGGTTGACATCAATGACAACCAACCCAATTAATCAACAATATCCCCCTTTGGCATTGATGGCAACACTCTGATGAAATATTAAGGTCATATCACTCATGCTCCCCCTGTGACCATCACTCCCCCTGGAACCATGCCTCTATGCTTTGCATCTGTTAAAACTCTCCCCCTTTGTCATTAATGGAAAAGGTATATTTCCATCTGGGGTTTCTCCCCCTAACTGAAATATACTTAGGGATACTCCCCCTGAATGAACTCTTCCTAAAACTGATCTCCCAACCTGAACTGTCCTCTTTATGGTGCTTCCTTGTGTAAATATAAGACATATATGATAAGCATTAAAAAACATTCATTTTGGAGTAGAAATTACTCTGAGTCTTTGGCGAAGATACTCAAAGGCTTCTCTTGGAAGCGGTTTTGTAAATATGTCTACCACTTGTTCTTTTGTTCCCACATATTCAACTCTATTGTTCTTGTCTGCAACCTGTTCCTATAGAAAGTGATACTTGATTGGAATGTTATTCATCTTGAAGTGCATCACTGGGTTCTTTGAGATACTGATGGTGCTTGTATTATCACAATAGATTGGAATGGGCTCATCATACTCAACCTATATATCTATCAGAGTTTGTTTCATCCATAGAACTTGTGTACAACATGTTGTTGCTGCAATATACTCTTCCTCAGTTGTATATAAGGATACTGATGATTGTTTCTTGCTTAGCCATGATATTAAACACTCACCCAAGTAGAATGATTCTCCACTGGTGCTTCGTTGGTCATCAATGAAACCTGCCTAATCCACATCTGTGTAGGCAATAAGTGATATATCATTTCCTTTTGGATACCATAATCCAAACTCTTTTGTTCCTTTGAGATATTTGAAAATCCTCTTCACTACTATGACATGTGATTCCTTTGGTGTTGCTTGAAATCATGCCACCTATCCAACTACCTTCATTACATCTGGTCTGGATGTTGTCACATATAATAAGCTACCAATCATTGACATGTAGTGCCTCTAGTCTGTACACTTTGAATCATCATCTTTGCTCAACTTGCAACTGGTTTGCATAGGAGTGGTAACTGGTTTGCAATCTTCCATTCCGAACCTCTTTAGCATTTCTCTGATATAATTAGCTTGAGAAATAAAAATTCCTTGGTTGCTTTGACATATCTGAAGACTGAGAAAGAAGGATAGTTCTCCAAGTAATGACATTTCAAATTCATTATGCATATCCTTTGCAAATTTCTGGCTTAAACTATCATCATTGCTTCCAAAAATAATATCATCAACATAAACTTCAATTAATAAAATACTATATAGAGTTACCTTGATGTAGAGGTTGTTGTCTGCACTTCCTTTTATGAACCCTACCTATTGTAGATATTTATGTTAGAAAAACAGGACCGCGGAGAAACAAAATAAAACAAATGCAGAAACAAAACACAGAAGACACGCAATACAAGAGAGACACAGATTTACGTGGTTCACCCAGTGTGGGCTACGTCCACCAGAGAATTTGCCAGGTCCTTCCTTTATTATTATCCAGCAAATGAAGGGATACAACCTATAGCAAAACCCACTGTAACTTCCTCTTCTTTCTCTCACAGTCTCCTCTCTCAGAATACAATATTCACCATCATCCATAGCTGTAATACATTTCCCTCATAAAAGAGGGTT